>JACCGJ010017680.1:0-72764 GCA_013407085.1 Atriophallophorus winterbourni
TTTTTACACACTATTTTTTAATAAATTTGGGAGTTTCAACTTCAAATTCGAGTCTTTCAATTCTTTTTTTTTTCTTTCTGGACCGCCTGTTTTGAACAGGGCAGCCGAATATTTTGTATTTCAAACCTTGCAAAAAAGGAGGGGCCTTAATGGTGCACGAAAAAAGTGATAAGAAATACATACTACATTATATAGTAATATATGATATGGAAAAAAATCTTGTGTTCACGAAAATCCAGTGTGGTGAGGGGATTTAATCTCCTTTGGCGAGTTGTGAGCGAAATAGTTTTAACCCTAACTTTGAGGGTGTAAAAATTTGCTACAAAATTAAAAAAAATTATTCTGAGAGAATCTGAAATTTTGAGTTTGATGCGGTAAAACCCCCTTTCCCAAAGTGGGTTTGCCTTGCTTTACTTGAAAAAAATGTTGTGAGGGAAGACCCTTACGTACTTAAAAAAGTGAGTTTCACTGGGCTAAATGGGGTATTTTTTGTGTATTTTTCACACACTATTTTTTAATAAATTTGGGAGATTAAACTCCAAATTAGAGTCTTTCAATTCTTTTCTTTTTCCTTTCTAGGCCTCCTGTTTTGAACAAGGGAGCCGAATATTTTGTATTTTAAACCTTGCATAAATGAAAGAGCCTAAATAGTGCACGAAAAAGTAATAAAAAAATACATACTATATTATATAGTAATAAATAAAAGGGAAAACAATCTTGTGTTCAGGAAAATTAAAGTGTGGTGGGGAGATTTCATCTCCTCTGGCGAGTTGTGAGCAAAATAGTTTGAACCCTAACTTTAGGGTTGTAAAAATGTGCTACAAAATTAAAAAAATTATTCTGAAAAAATCTGAAATTTTGAGTTTGATGCGGTAAAACCCTCTCTCCCAAAGTGGGTTTCACCTGGCTAATCTTGGAAAAAAATTATGTAAGGGGGGACCCTTCCGTACTTGAAAAAAGTGAGTTAGACCGGGCAAAATGGGGTATTTTTGTGTATTTTTTACACACTATTTTTAATAAATATGGGAGTTTTAACCCCATATTCGAGTCTTTTAATTCTTTTCTTTATTCTTTCTGGGCCTCCTCTTTTGAACAGGTGAGCCTTATATTTTGTTTTTCAAACCTTGCAAAAAAGGGGGGCATGAATGGTGCACGAAAAAGTGATGGAAAACACATACTATATTATATAGTAATATATAATAGGGAAAAAAATCTTGTGTTCACGAGAAATCAGTGTGGTGGGGAGATTTCATTTCCTCTGGCGAGTATTGAGCAAAATAGTTTGAACCCTGACTTTGGAGGTGTGAAAATTTGCTACAAGATTGAAAAAATCTTTTGGAAGAATCTGAATTTGAGTTTGATGCGGTAAAAACTCACTTAAAAAGTGGGTTTTGCCTAGCTAAAACTTGAAAAAATTTGTGAGGAGGGATCCTTACGTAACTTAGAAAAAGCTAGTTTGACCGGGCAAATGGGGTATTTTTTTGTGTATTTTTTACACACTATTTTGGTTTTATTAAATTTGGGGGAGTTTCAACCCCAAATTCAAGCTTTCCATTCTTTTCTACTCTTTTCTTCTTCTCTGGTGCCTTCTGTTTTGAACAGGGGAGCCAAATTTTCGTATTTTTGAACCTGCAGAGAAGGGGGCCCAAATGTTGCACCGAAATGTGACAATATACATACTAATATTTAATAGTGATATGATAAGGAAAAAAATCTTGTGTTCACAAATCCAGTGTGGTTGGGCGAGATTTTCCCTTTTATCTGGTGGCGATTTTCATCAAAATAGTTTGAACCTAACTTTGGAGGTGTAAAAGTTTGCTACGAGATTGTAAAAAGTGATTTTGAAAAAAAATCTGAAATTTTGAGTTTGATGCGGTAAAACCCCTTCTCCCAAAGTGGGTTTCGCCTAGCTAAACTTGAAAAAAATGTTGTAAGGAGGGATCCTTACGTACTTAGAAAAAGTGAGTGTAAGGTTCAAAGTAGTTTGAAATTCTTCTTTCCCCTTCGACATTTCTTTTATTTTGAACTTAGTTACAAAACTTGAATTTTATGAAATAGATTTTGCTTGTGTTTTATTTTCCTACAGTATTTTGATATAAAACATTTCTTTTTGTAATTATTTTATTGGAAATCTTCTGTTCACATATTTGGTGAAGCTTTTGTTTTAATTTATTGTTGAGGCCATTGTCGGTCATTGTTGTTGAATTTGGTTGCCGTTTTGGGCACTTGTATTTTGACACCACTTTTGGGTGTCTTGTCTTTGATAGACATTTTGGACGGCACTTTTGGTAACTCCTTTCATTTTATTCATATCTAAGGTCGTCATTGAACTTGTTTGCATTGATATAATTGATTCTGGAGTATTTTGGCTCCACTGTTTGCTGTACGTTCCTATACAGTTGAGGTTTGTATAATTATTGTTGTTGTAACTGTTGCTAATTACAGTACCGTATAACATCCGAATTGTGGTTTTGAATTTGTCGAACTAAGAAACGGGTGGAATACGCGTTACTCACGTCAAAGACGTTACAGTACTCAACTTCGTTTCGTCGAAGCAGTATTCAATTTTGGAACTCGATTTGTACCGTATTTGTCTCAATTGGCGAAAATACAGTACTCAACTTGGAATTGCAACAATTCGACTTTCGATTTGTACCGTATTTTCTCAACTGGAGAAATTACTGTGGTCAATTTGGATCGTTTCAATTGGATTTGCGTCACAACTTGATTTGACTGTTGCAGTATTTGTCTCAACCGGAGAAAATACTCGTTTTGTTTCATTGCAATCGAAGCATTATTGAACTTGGTCGACGCTCAGCTACGTCGTCAGAATCGGTGAACGAACCTGATCTATCATCAGGGTGAATCTGTGCGGATTGGAACGTTGAAGCTTGATCCATTTCACAAGATTTTTGCTGAACAATCGGTGACGTTCATTTAATTTGTGTTTTAAAGTCAATATTGTACATTTATGATGCCTGAACGTTTAGCAAGTTTATTGCGTGGTTCGGTTAGGTCCCTAAAAGATAGTCGCAATGTTGCGGACGATTTTGAATCTCCATCTGTTGGTAGACATGGTCTCGACTGTAATTGTGCACCTTCTAAACGGGCACTTGAGTTGGAGCAAGATTTAGCGATTGCTAATGCTACAATCTTGAAATTAACTCATGGTACATGTCATAAACGAGCTTCAGACCTAGCTTGTACTGTGGCCCACTCAGTTTTAGATGAGTTATTGGAAGAGGCCCGACGATTGATTGGCCAGTCAGAAGGCTTTGCGATTCTTGCTTTGTCGATGCATAAATGTCAGGTTGCCCTCACTCTATTGGAGTGCCAGGCGGTTTTGAATGCAAGTGACACTTTGGAGTATATTGTGCATATATTACCGGCTGTGTTCCAGCAACAGTGGACTGATCTGAAGAACGCTGTATACTGCGAGGGATTAAAAATTACTTTTCAGCAACTCACAGACTTTGTGACACGTCGAGCTCTTATTGATTGGAGTCGATTTGGTCAGTTGTGTAAATGTTGCCAAAAGGATTCCATAGCAAGGCATGTTAGCATCGTTGAGTGCCAAGAAACGGTTTCTATTGATGTAAATTTGATGGGTCTTGACGTTTGTGCTGTCGGTTGTTCTCGAGAAGCTGAGTTAACTGACACTGAATTAGCTCAGTCGGATTTTGTGACTGATTGTCAAGAAAGGGTTTTTATTGATGTAAAGTTAAAGGATCTTGATGTTTGTGTTGTCGGTTGTGCTCACGAAGCTGAGTTACCTGACAGTAAATTAGCTCAGTCGGATTCTGTGATTGAATTTTCCGACACTAATTCAGATATGAGTGAGAGCAAGCCTGGTACACCTGACACCTATTCAGCTCCAATGAATAGTAAGCCTGGTTCACATGACACTGAGTCAGCCGAAAGGGGGGCGACAGATGGTAGCCATTACAATCCATATGATTGGAGTAAAGTGTTCCGTTGTGTACCTGATGTGTTATTTCTGTTTCGATCTCATGATACACTAATGACAATTTGCACATTAGATTTGTTTAATTGGCGCCAGATGTCGCTGTTTGAGGATGAAATACACAAGGCTCGTTTGGGCGGGGTTGCATGCATAAGCTACTTGTAGGGGACAGTGGCAGAACCCGAGGACGTGGTGGGTCTTAGTCTGGCAAACTATTTCCCCATAAAAAGCCACATGTGTCCAATGATGGCAATGCGACGTGGCGCGTGTGAGTCGCCACTAAATAAAGTCATTTGCTATTCTTGGTTTATACGTTAGGGTCCTAGGAAGAATTTAGCCGGAGGTGTAAGATGCAACTTTATGAAATTCTTCCTTTTCCTTCGTCTTTACCTTATATTTTGAAACAATTTCCAGAATCTAAATTTTGTTGATTATATTTTCCGGTATTTCATATTTATGCTGTATTTGATGGAAAACATTTCTTTTGTTATTGAAAACTTGCTATTGTAAACCTTTTCTTTACACGCCTTTGTTCAATTTTTTGTTTGAATTGTTCGTTTCGGCCCTTGTCGGTCATTGTTGTTGAATTTGGTTGCCATTTTGGGCACTTGTAATTGGCTTGCATTTTGACACCACTTTTGGGTGCCTTGTCTTTGATAGACATTTTGGACGGCAATTTTGGTAACTCCTTTCATTCTATTTATATCTCAGGTCGTCATTGAACTTGGTTGCATTTGATATAGTTGATTCTTGAGTATTTTGGCTCCACTGTTTGCTGTACGTTCCTATACAGTTGAGGTTTGTATAATTATTGTTGTTGTAATTGTTGCTAATTACAGTATCGTATAACATCCGAATTGTGGTTTTGAATTTGTCGAACTAAGAAACAGGTGGAATACGCGTTACTCACGTCACAGACGTTACAACCTCATCAATCACAGACAGCCATGTCTTAGAAAGAGCAATAACCTTTGGGTGTAACTGAGCCACGCAGAGAGAAAGTTCAGTCCAGTTATTCCTTATGCTGCATACATCTGCGTACAATACTTGGGCACTGGTTATTCATGCTTCGGAAACTAATCCTGTTTGACCCTCGGTCGAAGCACCCGAGGGAGCTGCACGTTTTTTGGCGTGCTACTTAGAGTAGGAGCATCAGTTACTGTCTCTTGCTTTACGGTAACGGACCGCTGCCTGACAATTGAGACCGCGTCCATAGAAGAAAAGCAACTACTGGGGTCATTTGCCCGGGTGCCATCGTCAATTAAGCTAAGACAATCAACGTCATCTGGGCCGGATAGCAAGACTAGTGGCGAAGTGCTGTTCGGTATGCCCGTCTGTGACTGGATAGTGTTTTGCGCTGCATACGGGTTAAGAATGACCGATGTTCTCATTTCTAAGTTTCTCCTATTGGAATCAGAATAATTTTGCCTAATCCGGGACGGAGGGTTGTCGGGCCTCACCTGATGTTTATCTCGCGTTGAGTTGGCAATATGCTCAGCCCTAATCAGGAATGCATCCTGATCCGCCTGGTAATTAAATTGAACCAGGATTGGTCGAGGGCAGTTACCCATCCTCCATCTTCGTACATGGTAGATTTGCACTGTGGGAGTAGAAGGCTTCATACCAACCATTCTGAGAAGATCGTTTATACACCAGCGATCAAGATCTCTGAAAAACTTAGATTCCCTAATAAATGGTTCCGCTCGGTTAGAAACTAGTACATTTCTAGTTCGAGATTTCGGAGCAGAGGAATTGCTGTGCAATGTTTAGAATTGCTGACGCAAACCATTTAATTTCTGAATAATTTGGTCCAACACAAGTGAACCGGCATCAATTGTATGTTGCCCTGTTTGTGTACTGAACTTACTGGTCTTAGTACGATTCTTGGAGGTTCCAGCTACATTTGCCACCTTGGGAGTTGAAGCTTGACTAGGTGGTCGGGTTACCTGGCTAACCTGTTCGACGTTTCCCTTGGCTGCAGTTAATCTAGATTCTTTATTTGCAGGTTTTTTTAAAAGTTTTCCTTACATTGACCTCCTTAGGAGAATGGTGTAACTGGTTAACTTTGTCAACTTTCGTCTTAACTGCAGTTATCTCCGGCTCTTATTTGCACTCAAAATAGATGCATAAGTTTGAGTGGGTACAACTTTCGACGAGCTAGACAAGGTTTTACTATCTTGAGGATTTACAATAGCAATTGGTGAAAATTCTTGAACACGGATAAAGTCATTCTTCTTATTCTTCTTCTAGCAAAAGCAGCGTTACTTGCAGCATTATGGCAGGAGCTGCAATAGCACTGCAACCAGCGGTAGTTTGCATAAATCCCATAGTGAGATTTATATATGCCAGAGAAGCTAGGGTGAGCCCAACGCTTGCAAGCGGTGCACTCAATGCCCCTGACCACTTTTTTGCAGCAATTGCCGTTGAGACAAGCATTAATTTTACTCATCTGACAGCGAGAAGAATGAGTAATAATAATGAATGACGTAGAAGCTGTGACGGAATTGGCGGGTAATTGAGACTTTTTTCTAAACCTAGATAACAGTAACTAGCTCTCTACACAAGTAGATAACATGATTGTATATACACGAACATCCAACGCAGAGTTCCGTGAAGTAAACATATTCCAAGCAAACTTCATTTGGACCAAACCAATGTGCTTCTGCGGGTCAAATGCCTAGAAAAGAACTTTTTGATTGCCTTCAAATACGAATATCTGAGGTTTTTCTACCCCAAGGAAGAAAAAGGAAACAAAATAGAGTGCATTTAGATTACTGTATTCATGTTCGAAAGCCGTATCACATGAAGGATAAAGTGCAGCAAGAAACGTTTCCGAAACTGGTCACTTGCATGATCGTGATTTTGGCATGCATCGACCATGAAAATCGTCATTTAAGAATAGGAGGAGGCAGTTCAGTGGCAATTTCATAGAAACCTTTATAAGTTATCAACGGATTAAGGTGTCTTGAATTCGAGAAATTCTTTTGGTTCTTTCCTATGTTTGGTAAATGAGGGTACAGTCTCAATCCACGTAAACAGTACACAAAAAGGGAATCCAGAACGCATTGTTTTTGCATCCTTGTAATGAACAAGGGAAACTCACTTTTTGCAGATTTAGTCATGACAGCTTCAGTAAATGCGTTCAAACATATATTTAATGAACGGGTGCATTTGCTTGTCTCAGACGAACAACTATAGGCATATTTAAACATTTTTACTGACAATAAATATTTTTTGGAAAACACAAACACGTTTCTTGTTTAACCCTACCGTTTTTTGTCGAAAATAACCCCTATTCATAGCCTTTCCGTTCGATTTGACTTGCAAAATGCATTAAATCTCTCATCTTCTGGTCACGACACCTCTCCCATCTTCCATTCACAGATACACACATGTGATTCCTACGAATCAATCGTAGTAATGGCACGTGTGTTTCACAAGCAAACCTCCAAAATAATCTGAGCACATTTTTCGAATCGGTCGACTAACGCCCTGTGATACTGATACTAATCTGAACTGCTCAGCATGATTTCAAGTTTTCAGTACTATTTCACGCAAAGACGATCATGCGTATCTAATCTATTCACTGCTAGTGAGCACTGTTAAGCTGAACTTTACCTGGAGCATCCGGTAGTCATTGTCTTCATTGATTTCAAACGCCTATTGCTGAAACTATATGCTATTGGTGTGAAGGGAACTTTTCTAAATTGGATTGAAGTTTTCGTTACTGACCGTTATAGACCGGTCGAGGTAAATGGAGTTAACTCACCGATTACACTTCCATATTCTGGGGTTCCCCATGGATCTGTTTCCGGCGCGTTAATTTTCGAAGGGTGTGTCAATGACCTCCCACATTTGATAAATCTGGATTGTCTATTTTTGCTCACGATCTCAAAGTTTTCGGTACCGTAAGCTCTTCTGCTCACTGTACCATTTTTCGAAACGAATGAGTCAAATCGCTCGAATGTAAGTTGGAATGGCAGCTTTCTATCCACCAGCAGAAATGCGCAGTGATAATTTTTAGACCAATTGCGCTTCGAGGAACGTAATTCCTCCGAGATCATCAACTGAAATGGGTTGATACTGAACGTGAACTGGGTATAACTCTAACACGGTCGCCTAAATCCAAGAAGCACACGAATGGAAAAGCTGCTGCCAAGGACCGCGCATGGTTGCCAATAAGTCTTACTTTCTCAGTGATTGCACTACGAATCTTCCGAATTCTTTATTCCACATCCGTGAGACCAGTTTTGGAATATGGTTTACCAGCAAACTTTAAACAAACTAAAGGATAAGATGATAAGATAGAAAAGCGCAATGGCTGGCTACTAAAAGGGTACAAGGATAGAAAAAAATTAGTGGTACATATGCACTGTGGGAGTAGAAGGCTTCATACCAACCATTCTGAGAAGATCGTTTATACACCAGCGATCAAGATCTCTGCGAGACTTAGATTCCTCAATAAATGGTTCCGCTCGGTTAGAAACTGGTACATTTCTAGTTCGAGATTTCGGAGCAGAGGAATTGCTGTGCAATGTTTCGAATTGCTGACGCAAACCATTTAATTTCTAAATAATTTGGTCCAGCACATGTGAACCGGCATCAATTGAATGTTGCCGTGTTTGTGTACTGACCTTACTGGTCTTAGTACGCTTATTGGAGGTTCCAGCTACATTGGCCACCTTGGGAGTTGAAGCTTGACTAGGTGGTCGGGTTACCTGGCTAACCTGTTCGACGTTTCCCTTGGCTGCAGTTAATCCAGATTCTTTATTTGCAGGTTTTTTAAAAGTTTTCCTTACATTGACCTCCTTGGGAGAATGGTGTAACTGGTTAACTTTGTCAACTTTCGTCTTGACTGCAGTTATCCCCGGCCTCATATTTGCACGCAAAATAGATGCATAAGTTTGAGTGGGTTCGACGTTCGATGAGCTAGACAAGGTTTTACTATCTTGAGGATTTACAATAGCAAAAGCAGCGTTACTTGCAGCATTATGGCAGGAGCTGCAACCAGCGGTAGTTTGCATAAATCCCATAGTGAGATTTATATATGCCAGAGAAGCTAGGGTGAGCCCAACGCTTGCAAGCGGTGCACTCAATGTCCCTGACCACTTTTTTGCAGCAATTGTCGTTGAGACAAGCATTAATTGTACTCATCTGACAGCGAGAAGAATGAGTATCGTTAATGTACCAGAAAAATTATAGACTGATTTAATCACAAGCCTAATTGATCAGCACGAAATATAATAAACGATTTGCTTTTCGTGATATAGTAAAATAGTTAGTCTATTTTACAGTAATTTAACAGAATAGCGAAAATTCGTCATGATTTTTTAGCATAGCGTGGCAAATACCACGAAGTTTAACGTACCACGCAAATTTCCACGTTCAGTTCAGGTGGGCAGAATTTCTTCATCTGAGGTTCTTATGAACTATGTTGCTGATAGAAAGAGATGCGGATCACAATGGCTTGACCCGTTGTCGTCTATCAAGTAGAAGAAGTAGAAATGTAAAGAAAAAGTAGCTTGACCTTGATTTAAAATAAAGCGAACAATTTAAAACATCTAAGGCAATGCATCTAATTTTGGAATCAGTTGAATTAGAATCTAGTGTAGAACTCAGGTGGAATATTATAAAAGAACACTTTTTACAACTACAGAAAAGTTTCGATCCTCTACAACCAGTCAGAACGCTAGGAAAATCCTCTGGTGCCAGAGGATGTTTGTGAAGACATTGTTTGAAATGGTGGACGCTCTTCTGTGGCATACCACCGAAAGAAATCTGGACGCTCGATTTGCTCGTTAGCCACATACTGTCTTGTGCAAACCGAACTGAACTGCAGCGCGTCGATTTTTTGTGATACTGCACCATATCTTTTCCTCGTTCCACAGCGTTTTCCGTCCCAACAAATATGGATCACGTTTCCCTTATACCACTTTTCTGAACTGCTGAAACTTATTCAGACCCAATGTGCTAACTATCCCGTGGTTATTCTTTTAAGCTTGTAGCTTTTTTCCACAATACACTTAACTATTGTATGGCTATCAGATCCCCTACTTCGGTGTAGGCAACCGGGTAATATCATGCCTACGTTCAACGATGCCGATGACAACGCTTTGTACCCCCCTTCTCGCTTTGTACATCTCATTGTTTATGTTGAACGGCACTATATCTGTATCAGATTGTGCAAATATAATATAATAATAATATCAGATCGCGTGACCGTAGCTGGAGGGCTTACGAATTCTCTGGAACTCACAGATCTAGACTGTAGTACATACAGACCAGAAATTCAGCTGTTGCGCTTTCAAGGAAAGCTAAGAGGGACTGCGAATCCAGACTTACCCAAACAGCAATGATTAACTTGTAAGCTTTTAATGGCTATGTTCAATCAAACGATCTTTAAGATAAAAATAGATACGTTAGTTCTGGATGATGACACACGGCTTTAACTGCGCAGGAAAAAGCCTATGCTTTGCATACATTCTTCTGCAGTGTTCACCCGCGTGATTCAGGTAACCGTTTAGAAACTCACGAATGCATTGCTTTAGAGGTTAATCAGGAAATGGTCACCACAGTTCTGTCGCGGCTAAGTAAAACTAAGTCGGCTGGTCCCGACGGTATACATTCGGCAATTTAACAGCTCGCGAATATCATTAGCCTTGCAATCAGCAATCTTTTTGCAGCTAACTCCAGGCTATACTACCGAATGATTGGAAACGAGCGGCGGTAGTAGCCATACACAAAATGGCTCAAAGTTCGGATGTACGCAACTATAGTCCAGTAAGCCTGACTAGCAATCGTACTATGTTAGAATTGCAGGGATGTGCTCAGAGGAATCAGTGATACTCAGTGGAGTGCTTCAAGGCTCAGTGCTTAGTCCACTACTGTTTCTTATCTTTGTAAACGACCTGGCAGCCTGCTTGAGTTCACGTTGCTTTGTTTTTGCTGATGATGTGAAGATCCTAGAAACCGACAGCATATATATGCTTATCTCTGATTTAGAAAAAAAAGTAATTGAGTGGATAAAGACGCAAGACTTGCCACTAACATTGAGGAAGACCTGCGTTCTGACGACTGATTTGGCGACAACACAACCAGAAATAGGCCAAGGAACTATCGATTAGCTGCCGCTCAGAAAGTGAAGGATCTCGGTATTACTATCACTGGGGATTTCAAGTAGTCTACTCTATGTGCCGAATCAGCCAATTAAGCTCACAAAGAATTGTTCAGACTGCGCTCAGCATTGCCATGCGGTAAACCTTCAGTCTTCATTCCCCTATACAAGGTAGTCGTGCAGCATCACTTGGCATACTGTGTTAAATCCTGGGTACCGTGCTTGAAAAATGATATCGCATGTCTAGAACGGGTCCAGCGCGCTGCGACTAAGATTGCTGAGGTTCGGACAGGTAAAACTTATGAGGCAAGACTCAAGGACCTTGCTCTGTTCTTGACTTTGACTTTGTGCTACTATCTCCTCCTGGAGGATGGGTCGGCTTCAATGAAGAGTCTTGGGGATTTGGGTACAAAGCGGCGTCCCCAGCACCACTCGGCGTTTGTTCGAGTCAGCTTCTCTAGCCTTTGCACAACCAAGTGCGACCTGCAAGGCGGCAGGTAGTTGCCGGAAAGAGATGGTCTACCAGACTCTGTTTCAGATTTTCCTCAGGGTTTTCTCCCGAAGCCTTACCCGTGATCGGTATCCCGCAAGGCAGCGGAGATTTAAAATCAGGGTTTTCCTTCCCCCTTAGATGAAATGCCCTCCCAGGCTAACGAGCTCCATCTGCCCGAAGCAAACTGGTTTTCAGGCGCCAGTCACTCGCCTTCGCCCCTTCTCCTGTTGGTAGAAGCAGTTCCGCCGGGCTCGGGAAGCCACTCGTGCAGACCAGAAGCTGGACTTGGTTGTAGGAAGCGCCATATGGGAGCATTTTATACACAGTGGGAGCTTATCCTCACTGCCACCCCCGGCTATGACAACCTCTGTTCTTACTAAAGAGACGGCTGCTGCGAGGCGACCTAATAGAAACCCAACATTCTAAAGGGTCTTACGGGCCATAATATTATAGAATTATTGAAAGTTACCCCTAAAACAGCTACAATAGGTGATTCAATGAAACTTCTTAAGAGTAGACCCAGGTTGCTGGTACATGAGCACTTTTTCAAAAACCGTGTGGCTAACCACTTGAATAACCTCCCTGATGGTTTAATAAACCTCCCTAGCGTGTTAATCCTTAAGAGAGAATTAGACGCTAAATGGCCTACTCTATTTCCGAACATTGTCTAATAAAAACAAATCATAAAAACATGTATTTGTATTTCATTTTCTTTCTTATATCAGTCTAGGCCTGTGAAACCTGACAGCACATAACCTTGTTAGCTTCAACAATGCTGAGGGACCAGATGGTATTCACTGCAGAATCCAATCCACGCTAAAGAATCTAAAGAATCTTTTTTCTTTTTTTCTTTCATCATGTACCTCCTTCATGGTATACTTGTTGGCACATCGTCTGTAAAGACTTGTGTGAAATAATAAATAAATAAATAAAGAATCTAACCCAAGTGCTGACCAAACCGTTGTGCAAACTCTCTAATTCATGCTTTCACCTGGGAGTGGTTTCTAGGGCGTGGCAAGAACCCATAGTAGTGCCAACACGGGTGGTGGCAGGTCAAATTTTCGTAACTATACTCTTAATTTAGCCTGCTAAAAATATATGAAAACCTCAGAGAACTTTATGCAACTCATGTTCCGATGAAGAAATACCGTAGGTGCTACCGTGGTACTCCTTGGCTCGCTAAAGGTTCGCAAACAATGATGCGTAAATGTGGTAACGAAAGTTAAAAGGGATACGCGAAAAAACTTTGAGAGATCTTTTATTGAATATTCTTCATCTCAACCAAGAAGAGTTTACGTTTCAGTGAAAAAACGTTTGAAGAGACAAGACGGCATTTTGTTTCTAACCAGCGACGATGGTAATGAATATACTACAGATGCCTCAATAGCTGAAGTTTTGGCTGACTTTTTTGCCTCATGCTATAATACCAAACTGCCTGGATATGCAATCGTGCAGTACTTCTGTGCTGTGCACCTAGCGCCGTTCTCGATGGATTTGCCACCGGTAGTGAGCTGCATGCGAATACACTCTCGAGTCTCACTGCCATTGCTATTTTCCTTTCCCATATCTGTCTAGGTCTGAGCAACTTGGCAGTATCATAGTCCACGTGCACTATTAGACTCTGCGGCACTTTGCCTGAATCAGTTTTCTGTTTTCATACTTACATACATACCAAACTGCCCTGTATTATGCACATTGAAGCGATCGAGAATATCCCCTCAACAATATCCCCTTCAAGACAAAAATTGTTCATGGTCTACTCAGAGATCTTGATACCACAACGTCTCCTGGATGAGACGTCATTCACTCCGTCATACTCAAACACAGCTCCAGTATTTGCTTGCCCCCTAGCTCAAGTGGAAATGTGTTGCTGGTAAGCCATTGTACTAACACACTGACAATACAGACCAAGTAATTATTGACCAGTATGCCTCACTTCTGTTCTGTTAAATATCATAGAAAAGCTAGTAAAATGTAGCATCGAGGGACATGCTTATCATCAGGGGATACTTACGCCTGCACAGCATGGGTTTGTCAAGGTTCGATCACGAATAACCAACTTCATATCCACAAGAGAGGCTTGGAAAGAAGCTAAAGACAATAAAATCTCAGTCGACGCGATTTTCTTCGACCTTTCTAAAGTGCTCGACCGAGTCAACCATCGAAAGCTGCCGCATCGAGTGAGAGCGTATGGCCTGGGAATCTCGCTTTTAAAATGGCCTCGCGGTTTTTTGGCAGTTCGTAATTAACACTAACCTGTCTAACTGCAGAACGGTGAGCAATGGTGTACCACAAGGGTCGGTTTTGGGGCCTCTTTTGGATTTGCTCAACGTGAATGATCTAACACACAGTCGCCAATCACCTTGCTCGATGTTTGCGGAAGATCTAAAAATATGGCGCGCAGTCGTGTCATCAAGTGATCATGAAATCCTACAAAAAGGTATCGACGCCGTCAGCCGATGAGCATTACTAAATGAACTTCCGCTGAACGCTGCCAAAATGAAATATTTGACCTTTCGATCATTATATGGATGTAATGAACATCCAGAGATGTACCGAGATCCGTGATCTGGGTAAGATTGTAAGTTCCACTTTAAAAACCGCATCAAACACTTCATGTACGATTCAAAACCTTGCGTTGCCTATGGGCACTAAAAAGAACTTTTGCTGACTGGTCTTTTCGAATGACGAAACTGTTCTTTAGCACATATGTTCGACCAATACTTGGTCGAGGAGATAGTCGCACAAAGTAAGTAATACTTGGTTATGGTAGCATGGCGGTATTTCCTTGCACAGCAGCTAAGAAGAATCTTATCTAAAGTGTTCAACGACTTGCAACCAGATTCTGCTCCAGAATACGCAAACCGCCATATCTGAAACGATGTCTGAAGATGAATATCTTTTCACTGGCATACCGCACGGTTCGTGGTGACGTAATCCTTCTCAGTCGGATTGTTCGGAAAAAAGTATACCCCGATCTCGGATCGCTTTTAACACTCATGACTGTCGAACACAGAGTTACCGATTTCGATTATGCCTCCAAAGAACCGATGGTCCAGCACGGATGTGCAATCGTACAGTACTTCTTTGTTGTGCGGCTAACACCGTGCTAAATTGATTGACCACTGGTAGTGAGCTGTATGCTAAAACGCGCTGGAATCTCACTACCATTCTCACTTGTATTTTCTTTCTCATATCTGTCTAGACATGGGCAACCTGATAGTATCTTAGCCCACATGCAGTCTGTGACTGTGCGGCACTTTGCCTGGATCAAGTTTGTTCTTTCATACATACGTACATACATTGGTATAAATTTTCGCGACAGGCTACTGTAACTTGAAACACTTCCGGCTGCTGTGGATGAAGCTCCAAGCTTGTAAGTTTTCAAGGATGGCATTGTCAAGTTTCTATGGTTTTAAAAAGAAGCCCGTTTTCAAAGACACATTCACCTCCATGGATATCCGAGCAAATGGTAATTAATGCAAGAACACAAAGAATCCTAAATGGAACTTTTCTATGTATGCATGAAAGCACAAGCCTGATCCAGACAAAGTGACGCACAGTCAGAGACCACACGTCGTCTAAGATACTGTCAGGTTGCCCAGGCCTAGAAAGATATGAGAAAAAATAGAATGGGAAAGGTTTCAGTACGCAGCTCACTACCGGTGACCAATCAATTTAGCACGGTATTAGCCGCACAGCACTGAAGTATTGTATAATTGCACATCCGTGCAACTCTAAATAATTGTTTTTTATTGTATTACTGACCTGTCAGCCTGAATAACAGCGTCTCGAAAGTATCAGAGGAAAACTGTTACGTGACAAAATCTGTCAACATCTTTATCGGCATTCTCTACTCTGCGTAATTTAACATCAAAGGTAGATCCTGGTTGACTAACCTTAGTTTCCTGAATACTGTCTCTGAAAGGCTGGACGAAGGGAAACCAGTCGAAGCCCTCTACCTAAATTCTAGCGAGTCTATCATCGCCTTCTAGAGATCAAGCTAACAGCAAAAGGCATGCGGGGTATAATAGTTGCTTGGATAAAATCATTCCTTACAGAGGGCATTCAAAATTTTGGCAGGACCCACGTTGTTTAACCGAACCGACGTGATTATCAGGGTACCTCACGACTTGGTACTTGGTCTTATATTCCTGATTTTCACTGATGATTTGCCGTCTGCCGTGAAGTGCCCATACTTCATTTTTGCTTATGATACAAAGTTCACCAGATCAAGATACTCTGATGCACGACCCTGAGCGGGTCAAAAACAGTGGAATCTCCCACTGAACCTCAATAAGAGCCAACTCTCGGCAGCACTGGTTGATTAGATTTTTGATCCAGGTATCGGGTAATTCTCTTAACGTTAACGCCTTGCAATGTGTTAATGATTTGGGAGTACTGGCTAGGCCCTCGTAAAGTGAGTGAACTGGTGTGCCACTGCTGCTCAGCTTGCATGCAAAGTACTTTTCCGGTTAAAATCTGTGCTATCGAACAGAAAACTTGATGTATTCCTGTCCCTCTACAAGGCATTAGTTCGGCTTCATCTAGAATATTGCGTCCAAGCGCGGTGCCCTGACTACAAGATGGACATTGTTTAAATTGAAAGCGTACACATTCTCGCAACTCGCATGCTTGGGGGTCAGCATGGGAAACCTTACTCATCACGCCTCAACTCTCTAGATGTTTTCTCCATTGGGCGCCGTCGCTTAAGAGGATTACTCAATTGAAACCTTGAAGATCACGAGCGGTTAAGTAGCGTCTTAATGAACGACCTCTTTACCCTAATTCCCGAGCTGGCCACGCTCGGTCATTCACTTTATTGTACTATCAAGCGATGTCAGCTAGACTCAATGAAACACTTTTGCAGCATCAGTGGTAAATTAAGTAGATCACCTTTCTGTTTTTCATACGCTATTCTTCTTTAGCTGACCTCTCACCGTGCTGGTGTAGAGAAACCGCTTTTTCTTTTTCTAAAAGCAATTACAAGGAGGTGCTCCCTAAAGAAAGTCAGGATAATCTCTTGGCGTCGCGGTCGTAGAGGTTTTCAAACAAACAAAAGAAAAAAAGCGTTTTGGCAGTGGCGGGTGCTTTTCCGCAGCTTTCAACTGAAAGAAATTCTGGGAGCTCGATTGGCTCGTTAGCCACTTACTGTCCTGTGAAAATTGAACTGAACTAAACAATACGTATATGTATTAACCGTTATCACCAAATGCCGATCATCATTGTTATTACCTAAGTAGAACCCAATCAATAACTTCTAAAATCCTTTACACTGAAAACTTTTATGCTATTAGTCCCTATTGACTAACTAAACCCAACGCGTAGCAAGAACAAAGGCAGACCCTCCAGGCTGCGACTTGTATGTATTTATACACACTGTTTATGGCAAAACACAATATGGCCGACAATTACACCAATCAGAATTGAGAATCATAATTTCAAAGGGTTTTGAAGGAAAATAATAATATTTCCTGAACAATCATCTATATAAACATGCTTACTTTCTTTGGGATGTGATTCTGTGTGAAGGAAATGCATGCAAATGAGATTTTTTACTTAGTTACTTTTATGCGCCTAAGTGCAAGGCTTCAATTATGTCTTGAATCACAAAAGGCGCATGCGCGTTTATCGGAGGAGAAATCATTGCAGTAGCGTTCCCACCTTCGAACACCGTATTTGGTACGCAGTCGAAAGGCATCTACATACTCCTTCACGTTTTACATACAGGTCTTCCAAAGGTTGTCATAGCCGGGGGTGGCAGTGGGGATAAGCTTCCACTGTTTATAAAATGCTCCTATATGGCACGCGTCTCAAATAGCCTCTGACAACCAATCCCAGCTTCTGGCCTGCACGAATGGCTCCCCGAGCCCGGCGGAACTGCTTCTACCAACAGGAGAAAAGGCGGGCGAGTGACTGGCGCCTGAAAACCAGTTTGCTTCGGGCAGATGGAGCTCGTTAGCCTGGGAGGGCATTTCATCTAAGGGAAGGAAAACCCTGATTTTAAACCTCCGCTGCCTTGCGGGATACCAGATCGCGGGAAAGGCTTCGGGAGAAAACCCTGAGGAAAAACCTGGAACAGAGTCTGGTAGACCACCTCTTTCTGGCAACTCCATGCTGCCTTGCAGGTCGCACTTGGTTGTGCAAAGGCTAGAGAAGCTGACTCGAACAAACGCCGAGTGGTGCTGGGGATGCCGCTTTGTACCCAATTTCCCAAGAACCTTCTTTGAAGCCAACTCGTCCTCCAGGAGGAGATAGTCGAACAAAAGTAAGTAAGTAAGTCTTCACTTGACAGCTTTGTCAAGGACGCCAAGTTCGAGCGGTTTTAAGGTCGATGGCGATAAAGGGTTATGCCCTCGTGAGCCACATCTCTTCCTACTAAGGCAACAGAGTACACTTTACTACTTTTGTGCGACTATCTTCTCCTGGAGGATGAGTCGGCTTAAATGAAGTCTTGGGAATTTGGGTACAAAGCGGCGTCCCCAGCACCACTCGGCGTTTGCTCGAGTCAGCTTCTCTAGCCTTTGCACAACCAAGTGCGACCGGAAAGGCAGGCGGGAGTTGCTCCAGATTTTTCCTGAAGCCTTTCCGGCGATTGGGTATCCCGCAAGGCAGCGAAGGTTTAAAAACATTGTTTTTCTTTCCTTAGATGAAATGCCATTCCTGGCTTACAAGCTCCATCTGCCCGAATCAATCTGGTTTTCAGGCACCAGCCACTCGTCGTCGCCTCTTCTCCTGTTGGTAGAAGAAGTAGAAGCCGAGTACACTATTTTATTCCACTTATACACCGATTTGTTTCTTCTTTCGTTGCTTCTCCTTTCGAATGTTGATAATTTAGTTGAAAGATTTTTTAGTGTTGAGTTTATTTTTTTAAATAGGTCATTCACAATGGGAGGCGATGGTGGCAGTATTCCTAGACGCGAAGAATTAGTACGGTCGAAGAAAAAACCAGAACAAGCTAACCGTATGGCTGCTAATGCGGCCTTGTGGCGACACTGTGCTCTCAGTCAGGATCAATTGCAGCAACCGGTTGTTTCTTGTCGGTTAGGAAGGTAACCCCTTTACTCGGTTTAATTTTCAGATTGTACAACAAAGAAGCTATTATCAATAAACTTTTGAACAGAACATCGGTGACCAATGCTGCGGATCACATAAAAAAGCTAAAGGACGTTCGCGAACTACGCTTGACCGTCAATAATTCCCTAAACAAACCGAAGGATCCCTTGCAAGATGCAACCGGTGATTTTTACTGTCCAATCACTGGTCTGGAAATGTCTGGGGTTCATCAATTCATATATCTATGGTCTTGTGGCTGCGTTTTTGCCAAAAAGGCGTTGCTAGTGGAACATGAAAATCGCTGCATGCAGGTAATACATATTGGTTTATCAAAATATATTGATGACTGAGAAACTTAATATGAGTTTGTACGGCACTTATGTCCTGCACAAGCAAACCCATCGTATATCTCACCGCCGGTAATGATCTGCGACAAAAAATTCGCTGCAGTTTCATTGTCAGTGTTGCCTTCTTAAATCCCCAAGTGTCACAGCAACACTGCATTCTATTAATCTATTGTTCGAATTTAAACTCGTTATATATGCGAGCAAATCGGATTACCATTGATTTTGTTCTTTATTGTAGGTGACTACACGAAGTTTATTTTCCATCTTTATTGATTTTCTGCCTCATGCCAGCTTGCGAGTATTGATTGATGGCGTGCTCGTATCACATTTCTAAGCAAATCCCGTTCCTATAAAACGTGAATGTTCATGAGCGCTTTATACTTTTTTATGTTGAGATCCAATCACTCTGTTGACCATCCAGTCATTCTTGCTCTTTGTGCGCGAATTTGGGGTCTGGTGCCGAATAGGTGAGCTTTAAACTTGATTTAAGTATTAAGTAAACGGATAGTGGAGGTATTTGCTTTGGTCATCTTCACGATTACCTGTGCACATCCGTGCAATCGTTTTCTCAAATTTCACATTGGGCCAGTGCGACTTGACCTCAAACTGCACATGCAGTGTCTCACAATGCGAGATAATCTGCTTGTCTTCGTGCTTGCGAATTCATGTGCGAGCTGAATTGCTATGATTTAACTCTGTAGATTCTTCTATATGGTTTATATACTTGTATTCTCGTAACAACTTTACAATCTTTTAGTGCGGCACCCCATTCACAGACAACGACGTGATATTAATAAATCCTCAAACGGAGCAAGAAATAACTGAAGCAAAACACCGATTGGTTAACGTTTCTTCATCTCAAACTAGAGTAAGTTTATACATTGTTTATCTAACGATTGGTCCCGCTCCATTGAACATCAGCTTGATCGATGTTTCGTTTTATCAGACCAAACCAAGAAAGCGTGCAGTTGCCCCGACCACATCAGACGAGGCCCAGCAAAAGCCTACCCAATCGCGGAGTACCAACGACGATGAACCGGCGACGAAAGAATCCAAGATCGAAGACGAATGTGAGGAACCTCAGCCTAGCACATCCACGAAAACTTACAAATCGATTCAAGAAAATCCAACTGTTAGCACAGTATACAAAAGTCTCTTCAACACATCCGAACAAGCCAGACGACAACAAAAAGCCCACTGGGTCACATACAATCCTCTTTATTTCCGCTGATTTGACCTTCCACAATTAATCATTCTGTATACTTGTTCTGTATACATGTCCTGTGAATTCTCTTTTAAATACTCGTTTTGCTATCTTTCGGAACAACAGCATAAGATCGTTTCTAAAATCTTGTGACGTACTGAATGAGCAAGCTAATAATTTAGCTGTGAAACCAGAATTTACGTTTATTCGTCAGTATCTTAGCCCACGTAAAGTTTGACTGTGCGGCACTGTCTGGATCTGACTTGTGCTTTCATATCATACTAGATCATTGGTTGGGACACGCCCTGCGGGCGGGTCGAGCGCTCTATGACCCAACTGGCACAGACTGGAACAAAGTGGCTGTCGGTCAGCCGCTAACTTGGAGTGGCTAGAAAAGGTTTGTTTCTAGTCGAGCCAAGTTTGGGCGGGCGCGGTTGCCTGGATGAGGTGCAAGAGATAAAGAAAATGTATTGCTCGACATACTGGCAGCGATGGCAATGAAACGGCATAGATGGATTGAGTGCATCACTTCTATCTCCCCCTGATATTGCATAAATGTGCAATCGTGCAGTACTTCTGCGCTGTGCAGCGAACACCGTGCTAAATTGATTTGCCACCGTTAGTGAGCTACTTGAGAATACACGTTGGAGTCTCACTGCCATTGCTATTTTCTTTTCCCATATCTGTCTAGGCCTGGACAACTGACAGTATCTTAGGCCACGTGCAGTCTCTGACTGTGCGGCACTTTGCCTGGACCAGGCTTGTGATTTCATACATATATAACCCTGGATATTAACTTTTGCTCTAAGCATACACTAAACTAAAAATGAGAAAAACGACATGTGTGAACGAACATAAAATCACTGTTCTCTTTTCTTTTCAGTTCCTCTATCTCTTCAATGTATTGTACATGTCATTACAGTTGAACGCACCATATCTGTATCAGATATCTGTTTGAGACAGCATTATCAGATAAACAAGCCTCGCCAAACCGAATCTTAATATCCATATCTGATCAATACGATACGAAACCATTGGTATAGGGGTCGTGATCACATTGAAAGTTGATCAGTTACGTAGTCTTGAACGAATGCCATTGTGCCCTCGCTGAAAGATACATTTAATTCATTTCCCTCATAGCCAAACAGGTGAAAATAACTATAAGTTGTTCTTTATCCCAAAAACCATGCTTAACCAAGGCTACAATTGCGTGCTCACTATTTCCAAGCGGAACACATCAATACAAATCTGTGTCAGTCCTAATCAACCATGCGCATATATACTACGGGATTGTATTCAACAGCAATCGCAGTCTTTAGAGCAATACCTGACCAAGTCTACATTTACGTGTCCAAGCGCCAATGATAAATATTTAAAGCCACTCAACAGGAACTCAACAATCCAAAGTTGTGTCAGTCATAATCAATCGTGCGCACATATACTATGGCACTCCTGATCCAAATTCGTATTCAACGGCAACCTTTTCGTAGCTTTAAAGTCATGTGTGTGCGCGTGTGACAAGGGCTACTCATGACACGGGAAGCTGAAATTTCGCTGACGTTCAGTAGACACACTGTTTGCACAAAGCGATTGACGTTTAAACACTTGTGTTCTGTCATTTCAGGAACCCATCGCTCAAGAATGATCATTCACTTCGTTTCAGATTGGTTATCGATTAGCAGTGTAATCCGTGATACTGGACATTCAACTTCATGCTACAATTAGGTTTTCGTTTCCAGCATCAGCAATGCCGCGGATACCATCGTACAACACAATATTTGAGATGATATAAGATAGCGGAGAGGGCTAATCGAGTTAGCTCCGCGTTGTGTGCAGAATGGAGGTATGCGCGACTACATATTCGCATTCGGGAAGCGTTCAATTAGTTAAAAAGCATCGTGTGAGGAGCCTTCAAAGTCAGTCGAAATTCGGGCGACTAAGTTAATCATTGACACGGCATCTCTACTCCTGATGTTTGGATGATGACAGTCACGAAACTAAAAAACGATGCAGCAGGAAGTTAAACATTGGACAGGCTTGTGTGTAAGTAGTGTGACTTTCTGAATGGAAGCAGTGTGCGTGTCACGGCACTCGTACATAGTATTAAATGGTTATACCGAGTTTAATGGGTGTAATTGTGCAGTATTTCAGATAGGTAACATCGTATTAAATTGATTTACCACCGACACTGAGCTGCATGCGGACATACTAGAGTCTCAACACCATTTCCCCTCTCTTGGATCTCTCTAAACCTGTGCAACCTGACTGTATCGTAATCCAGGTGCGGTCTCTGACGGCGCAGCACTTTGCCTGGATCAAGCTTGTGATTTCACACACACCGTATTTAATGAGTCGATACCAGAATAGCTTCTTGAGTGAAAAACGCGTTGAATCATTCACAATTGATTAGAAAACCAGAAAGGAATACAACGAAAGATCAGAATTGACGTAAAAATATGGTAAAAAGAATCACAGGAAAGTGAAATGTTATTACAATCACAGAAATGTTGTACTTGTGTTTTGAAGACTTTGGAAGCCTTAAATAGAAATGGTGTCACCCATTTTCATGGACCCTAGGTAATCTCTAACTCTACGCCAACGAGAAGTAGGCATCGGGTTCCGTAGACGGGCAGTCGCCGTCTGTGAACCAGTATGTACAAGATGCTCCGCCGATTTGGAGAGTTCATCTGCATGCGTTTTTGGTAGGAACGTCTCCGTGGGCGAACAAGGTATTGTTGGTGTTAAGAGAATACGATGCGCATTGCACTCACACTCCGCTAACGAATTGACCACATTACGGAAAGAAGACTGCGATATCCGAAATTTGCCCAGGTGGGTGTCGACGCTGAGTGAGCAAAATTCATCCTGGAAATCAAGATATTAGTACAGTAACGGGCGTTTGCAGCATTTGTGACAATTCGGAAACAGGAACGTCAATAGGATCACGAATGATGCCAAACAAGCAAACGCAACGAATCTCGACGTCACGTACCTCGAATAAATGAACAAAGAGCCAAGCGATGTTCGACATGTGGTCAGTGTGTTGCATACAAGCGGTGAATACTGCTGGGTATGGACATGAACGCCCGTTTGAACTTCGTTCAGAACGTAGAATGGATGCGCGATGAGCCCAAATGCGCAAGGAAACAAGGTCGACATTTAAGTGCCGCAGGCGTTGAGCATCCAACAGAGTAGTGTAAGGCCTAAGAGAGCGGGAAAATGATAGGAAATTAGTCAGTCGCAATGAGCGCATAAGCGTTTTAGGGAAATGCAGTCGCTTGCAAACGACATAAACTATTGAAATCTATGGCATGGCATGGTATGAAAGCACAAGCCTGATCCAGGCAAAGTGCCGCACAATCAGAGACTGTACGTGGGCTAAGATACTGCCAGGTTGCCCGGTCTAGATAGATATGAAGGGGGAAATAGAAAAAGAAATCTATGACGAGCTAGCGAATATTACTACGGTCTTCGATGGGGATCTTGAGAAAACATGTGAAATTGACATGGTGAAATTAACACGATTTCATTTGTGAAAGAAAAACGAATAACACTGACCCGTTTAATCGCTCAGTTGCGCCAACGGAAGCGGATCCAAGTTCACTACCGTGCAGAATTCCATTGCCTGTTTGTGCGACGAGTTCGGCCATCCCGGCGACAGGCTTGACAACTGCCCCAACGAGCCCGCGCCCCAGTCCACTCAATGCATTTACCATCAGGTACGATTGACTATTCTGTTCTTGATCGGAGTCGCTTACAGCTTTGAAAATCGCTTGCAGAGGTTGATCTGTGATACCGGCTACTGCACTTAACAGTGAAAGTCCCAAACCGCTCAGTCCCCGATGGAAACCGTCCACAAGTCCTTGTGGTTGTTTACGTCGGTTTATTTCCTGGATTTCATAGTGTTCCTCGTCCATGGCCAAATAATCGAGATTTCGGGCCACGCTTATTGCGATACCCGTCAGGGAGCGCAGCACACCGCTGAAGGGCAATATTAGTTTATGAATTATCATTTCGGAATACCAAACAAGGTTGGGTTTAGTAAACTGATCGTGAAAATCATGATTATTAACCCATTTCGCATCGATTGCAATTAAAAACCTGAGACAAGTCGAATGTATGTATAAAATCAAGAGCCTGATCCAAGAAGCATCGCGCAGTTAAAGAATGCACATGGGCTAAGATACTGTCATGGATGTGCAATTGTGTAATACTTCTGTGCTATGCAGATAACATCGTCGTGCTAAATTGATTTGCCACCGATAGGTAGCTGCATGCGAAAACACAATAGTCGAACTTGCATTGCTATTTTCCTTTCACACATCGGTCTACACCTGGGCAACCTGACAGTATCTTAGCCCACGTGCTGTCTATAACTGTGCGACACATTACCAGGATAAGGTTTGTGATTTCATACCATACACTGTCAGTTTATGCAGGCCTAGACAGATGTAAGAAAGTTGAAAAAAGAAATGGCAGTGCGACTCTAGCGTATTTCCGTATGCATCTCGCAGCCGGTGGCAAATCAATTTACTATGGGGTTAGCTGCACAGCACCGCAGTATTACACAATTGCACATCCGTGTGAGTCGAAGATGTTCACTAATAAGCACTACCAAATACAAAACACGAAACGAGGGCAGATGTTTGCATATCGAAATTATATAAAATGATAACCTGACTGATTTATGATCGCAGACGTAAGCTGAAATGAGATCTACAATGAGCAAGTCAACACCCGCGCTGGCCAAAATATGTAAACAGTCCAAGAACGGCTTAAAGATAGACGACGCGATCGATCGATGAAAATAGACTGAGTGAAGGTGAAACATAAAGGTCACACGAACAAGCACACACACACATATATATATATATATATATATCTATATATATCTATTATATATATAGCACTAGCTGATGTGGATTACAAGCACTACTTATTCACTAACTGATGTATTTTTGTGCTTACATTCTGTATTTGAACAAGGTGGTTCGTTGTACGGAACCTGATTAACAGAGACTTCCAATTACAACATTGTTTAAAGCAAATTTAGCAAGATTCCAATGAATCGACTTTCGGAGGATAAAGTAACACATCTGAATAATGGCTGATGGCTAAGAAGTGGCATTAAGTAAGATAAGTATGCACAGACAGATAGCTTGAAACATTAACTTTAAGCTAGGGAAGAGTCGGTGATGCTGTCATTTGCGGAGCTCTGTATTTCGTATAGCTGTGAACGCTCTGAGAAAGACTGCTGTTCTAGAATCGGACGGCATAG
The DNA here is from genome assembly GCA_013407085.1 of Atriophallophorus winterbourni. NCBI lineage: Eukaryota > Metazoa > Platyhelminthes > Trematoda > Plagiorchiida > Microphallidae > Atriophallophorus > Atriophallophorus winterbourni. The sequence goes on from JACCGJ010017680.1 coordinate 25,457, forward strand.
TCATGTGGCGTGCGGCAGTGCATGGAAATACATGTAAATATGGATTTTTACACGGTACAACGGTTGATTCATTGGTTCAGGGGGTTTGCAGTAATGAACCACTATTATAAATGGGTCCATGTGGCACGAGTCACATACAACTTCTGACAACCGACTCCTACTCCTGTTTTGTTCCAGAAGCATCCACAAGTCCGTAAAATGCTCTAAGTGACAAAGGCGAATGATAGATTTTAGACTGATGGAGCTCATCAACCAACAGTGCCACACTATATAGGGGAAGGAAAACGCTATTTCCCACCCTTGTTGTTTCGTAGGATACCCGATTGAGGGAAAGGCTTCAGGAAAAAAACCCGATGAAATATCAATCAATCAATCTATCTATCTATCTATTTATCTATCTATCTATCTATCTATCTATCTATCTATCTATCTATCTATCTATCTATCTATCTATCTATCTATGTATACCTACCTATCAATTCACTACTGCCTTATGGGGAGGGTGTTCGAGAGGTGCACGTGAACGAAAACCAAGTGGTGTTTGGGATCTTAGGTGTATCACGCTCCAAAAATTCATGAAAACGATTCAAGCATTCAAGATTACAAAGAAGCCGGCTAATCCACTCGTGGAGTCAGCCAAACGAAGTAGGTTGGGTTCGATAATCATGAAGAAATCATCATAACAGTCGAACTTACCCAGCGGCATGTCGTGATAACGAATTGAATCCACCGTAGACACGCGACCACAAAGCAGGTGAGGATACATTTTCGGGCGAAATGTCTGTCATCGACATTCGTCGAGATGCAGCGGGCTCTTGATTCCGGTCAAATAAATGAGCGTTCCCACTCTCATCAATGGGGAGGCTTAAGGAAAGTGATTCAATTGCAGAGAATTCGTGTATTTGTGGTGTTCTCTGGGTTACGTGAGCTCCTGAATTATCAAAAGATTGGAGGCACACGAGATCCCGTAGACCATGAATCAGTGCACGAACGAGCCCGGTCATGTTGCCCAGCATATCCATACTCCCAATAACCCAACCTGCTCGGAATAACGCTTGTGTCAAATAATATGAGGAAAGTCGATCTATCAAGGTGTTGGACGAAATAAGAGCATCATCACCGAACGAGGATATGAAGGACCGTAAATCGAAGCTGGAGAATGACAACGGAGCGTTCTGGCAGGATAAATAGAGTCGTATTGTTGCGCGAAAACTCAGAGAAACATTGAATGGGGATATTTGAAGACAGCGTAGACACCAAACGGGAGTCAATTTATTGTCATCCTGCATGGGGCGTGAACCAACGGCTTTGGAATAGTCCGAAAGCAAAGCGGACGCGGTCTGTAGCAATTTATCTTCTAGATGAAGTTCAAGCGAGGGAAGAGATAGAAACAACGAGAGAACATGTGATTGACATGAAAGTGTAACACCGTGTAAACCCAAGGCTTGGGCACAGACCGTTGTTGGCCCATTGGAGCGTAGCACCACCGGAAAGTCGTAAATCACGGCGTAATTGTCACCCCAATTGTCCACATGTACGTAACCAAGACGAAATAGTAAATTGATCTTCTTGAGAGGGGCACACCTGTTCTCATTTACAATCAAAACCACGTCATTAACCGTTAGGCGAATGAGTTCATCGTGAGGAGGATCGGGAAATGAACGATGAGTTGACAAAGTGTCGTTGGTCGGACGTGACCTAGATGAAACACCGGGCGGCCCACAAAGCAAAAGAGAGCACGACAATGAGTCCACACGAAGCGACAAAGCAACTTCGGGTTCCATGAGATTAGCAACGGGGGAAACTATTTTATGGTCCGGAGTTACCACAATACATGGACCGAGGGACACGGACCACTCCACCGCGAGCAGGACATCGGGGGAGAAATGAATGCTTTTTCTGGGCTCGTCAAAGAATGAACTCAACTCAAATTGAATCGTCTGAACGGTGCTGGAGTAAGTTCCACTCGGCAAAATAGTCAAGTACAACTCCCGATTTTTTAGTGTAGAAGCAGCAAATTGTGAAACACCGAGGTTTTGGACACAAGATTGCAGTAAAACATTAGGAATCCAGCGGTAGCAGTTGTTAACCGCGAGGATGGTAGATTTTAGAAAACGTCTGAGGATCTGCTGCTCAGTGATGGTATGTTCGGGTTCGCTGATAACAAGGGCTAAATCGTAAGGGGATCGGTTGTACAAGGTCAAAAGGGCAGGAGAACCAGGTACACTGGATGGAATTTCGAACAATGTCAGGGTGCACGAAGACTCGGTAGGTTGAAGTTTGGCGGCCAGTAGGGGTTGCACGGATCCTTGAAGAATAACAGGAGAGTAAACATAAAGTAAAACGAGCAACAACCAAGTATTTAATGAGAAGAAATATACTTAAATGAACAAATAGGAATATGTTACTTCACGGTCTGGTTTAACACTTTAGAAACCAATAGTATAATCGTCCAGGTAACAGATTCTGTAGCAGCAGCAAAATAAAATGTACAGCAAAAGGTCCAAAACTGCAACCTTCGAAGCGGTTATAAGGTAACGGGTCGTGTTGCCGATGGAAATTATTAAAAATTCAATATTGCTTTTTACAGTTCAACGGTCGCTAGCTTGTATTCCGAGAAAAGAAACGATGAACCAAATTTCAGTCACTTAGAAAGGTATTCCTAGAATGATTGTTGTACTTTCGGACAGTATGTATGTATGAAAGCACAAGCTTGATCCAGGCAAAGTGCCGTACAGTCAGAGACTGCACGTGGGCTAAGATACTGTCAGGTTGCCCAGGCCTAGACAGATATGAGGAAGAACATAGAAATAGTAATAAGACTCCAGTGTGTTTCAGCATGCAGCTCACTACCGGTGGTCAATCAATTTAGCACGGTGTTAGCCCCAGGGCAAAGAAGTAATGCATGATTGCACATCCGTGCACTTGTGGTACGAAGACGTTTGCGAAAAAGATATGAAAGCTCGTGACATTGACCCTACGAGCTGCGAAGAACTTGCTCTTGATCACACACTGAGAGGCACTACGTAAAGAGCGTCCACAAACACGGGAAGTGCAGATACCGTTCTTGGCTTCTAATCGTAAACCACATCATCAACGTGCAATTGCTGCCTATCGTCCGAGTACTGCATATCACGGTGAGTGCTGCAGGCGAGATTACTCTTCCCGAATTGGAAAAGTGGCGGAGTACGAAACAATGATGCGCTTATGATGTGCATCCATAGTCGACATCGAATGAAGGAGGTCAACAACACTTATGATGCTCACACATCACCCGGACTAACACTCCGCGAACAGTGAGCAAGACAATCCATTTGAAGCATCCTGAGTGCGTGACCGGGGATTACACTGTGATTCGGAATGTGAACATCGTGGATTGTCGAACACTGGCTTCTAAGTATAACTTCGAGTGATGTACTTCTTTTTGAAATAACATGCAACGCATTACTAAGAAGAAGGTTGTTAATACATCAGGCACCTTGTATTGATGTGTTCAATCTCGTAGTAAACTTGTTAATGTACTTGACCGGAGGTCATGCTGAAATCGTGGAAACAACGCGGAACTACCGAATGGTGCTAATAGTTGTGAACGTTGTGATGAGGATAATTGTTTACGAATCGGAGGTATAAGGATATAAAACGGTAAACACTATGAAGCTATCATTCCCTTGTGATGAACATCTATGGTCGACTCCAAAGTTTGTTATAGCGGGGGTGACAGTGGGGATAAGCTCCCACTGTTTATAAAATGCTCCCATATGGCGTGTGCTTAAATTAGCCTCTGATAATCAAGTCCAGCTTCTGGCCTGCACGAGTGGCTCCCCGAGCACGGCGGAACTGCTTCTGCCAGCAGGAGAAGGGGCGAGGGCGAGTGACTGGCGCCTGAAAACCAGTTTGCTTCGGGTAGATGGAGCTCGTTAGCCTGGGAGGGCATTTCATCTAAGGAAAGGCAAACCCTGATTTTAAACCTCCGCTGCCTTGCGGGATAGACGATCGCGGGAACGGCTTCGGTAGAAAACCCTGGGGAAAAATCTGAAACAGTCTGGCAGACGGTTAGTTGGTTCACACCATTTCTTTCTGGCAAATCTCTGCTGCCTTGCAGGTTGCACCTAGAGAAGCTGACTCAAACAAACGCCGAGTGGTACTGGGGACGCCGCTTTGTACCCAAATTCACAAGAATCTTCATTGAAACCGACTCATCCTTCAGAAGGAGATAGTTGCACAAAAGTAAAGTAACGTCTATGGTCGATATGGAACAAAGTAGGCGAAAAACAACAGGTAGACATGGTACGAACTTTTAAGCCACCATTGAATGAGGTGGACGGGACCAACCTGTGCAATCGCATGTGCCAACACACAGAGACAGGGTTAACCTCATTAGATGACAATGCATGCAAATGAGGATGTTTGAACAGATAGACTGGCCTTGTGCCGTTTCGCTCGGTTCTTTTGAAGATAAACATGAATTAAATCTGAATTGATGCTTAATTTTGACATTTTTCACAATCTTACTCTTATTTTATACGATTTTCGCTGCAAGGTGAGGAGCAAGTGAGTTTAGAGAAATAAAAAACAAAAAAGCACTCTGTATAATTGGCTGAATCAACCGAGTTAACAACAACTAAAGATCGATCGCGATGCTTTGTGAAAGAACGTCGCCATTCATCCGAAGCACGATCTTTTGATTAGAATATATTGAGAAATAAGTCAATAAAACTTCATGCACACGAGATTGTATTTTAGACGTTGCTGGCTTTCGTTAGTCGATCTCGACTGTCTCATAATCCACACCGCCTAGCATGGCATTACAGCCCGATTCGAGAGTGACAATCCATCTCAAAAAGTTCATAGCGACCGGCTTTACTCGGTTGATCAGAGGCGTTTGAAAGCGGCCGGCGTGCTCTGCTCTGGATGCGAGGCATCACACTATGCCCACCAAGTGAGTGGACATGAGCAGGTCATTATCAACGGGCACAGCCGTCCTGCATATAATTGACCAATGCTCTCTCGCTTCTCACATACTCTGCAATAACTGCAACTATTCATTGTATTAAAATAGTAAGCAGCAGAAACAGCAAAATCAAGGTTAACGTGACGCACCATCAACCGCCATGGGAACAGACATCAGTTGGGTACGTTCCCGTTCCACCGGAATGCACAACTCGTCCAAGTTGCCAAGAACGAAAGGAGCGGACCACGGCCCGGAGAGGTCGTACGCCAACGCAAACAGTAAATACATTCTAGACGATACAGCATCGGCAACCCGGTTCAAAGCAGACATTGAGAACCAAGAAGGAAGTCTCTGAGAGTGCGATGAAGCGGAGCAGTGCACCACCGGATAATTGACCAACGCAGAGTTGTCAAGCTGAGCGAATCAAATACATTAGATACGTTAATAATAACAAAGTATCACAAAAGGGGAAATTGCAGAGCAGCTTATCGAAGTGTACGTTGGATAGAGCCGAAAGAGGTCTACACATGAGCCATAGTAGCAGGTGGTATGCATGTATGTATGTATGAAAGCACAAGCCTGATCCAGGCAAAGTGCCGCACAGTCAGAGACTGGACGTGGGCTAAGATTCTGTCAAGTTGCCCAGGCTTAAACAGATATTAGGGGGGAAATAGCAATGGTAGTGAGACTACAGCGTGTTTCAGCATGCAGCTCACTACCGTTGTCCAATCAATTTAGCACGATGTTAGCCGCACAGCACAGAAGTGTTGCACGATTGCACATCCGTGCACAATATCCCGAAATGGTATGGCATGAAAGCACAAGCCTGATTCAGGCAAAGTACCGCACAGTCAGAGGCTGCACGTGGGCTAAGATACTGTCAGGTTGCCTAGGTCTAGACATATATGAGGTGGGGAATAGACGTATCTCACATCATAATCTGTACCAGAGTAGTGGGACAAGTTCCACAAAGTTTGGCATGGTACACGTGCCCAAAAGGTTGTACATTAAAATCACAAAAATATCTCGTTCAGGAGGACGGCTGAATGGATATGGGCTTTATCGTCCGAACTCGCAGAACGAAAATGCATACATATATACCGAAGCTCACCACCAGTCCAATAAGGCATTGAAATTAGGCTATACAAAATAAACAAATTAACCATTCTGAAAGACACTCACCGGGCTGATGCTCTCATTCAACTCATCAGCGTAGACATTGTATGTTTTCAAGTAGCAGTCAATTGTAATCGGTGGACGAATAGTAACGGTACTATCAATCCATATCACATAATTCGGCAGGGCAGATTTCGTGGCGGACGATTTCTCCGACAAGAGCAAATGGACGGTCAATAACAGTACCGCGGAAGGGGTGTGTATTGTTAATGAGATTGGCTGCTCTTCGAGCAGATACTTGACGTTGAAACGGCGGCATCCAGCGTTGGAGTTTTCGTCACAACCCAGTGGGTACGATTTGTCGCGATTGGCTAACGTAGACAGATTTCCGTTGAGTTTAGAGTGCTCGGAAGCAGGTACGATTGTTTCCGGCAATGCGAGCAACACGTCCGTCCAGTAGGAATTGGCTTGATCACGGTGGCCAAGATGAAGCAGAGTCTAATCATGAATAGTAAAAGAACCACAGTTACATTAAAGTAATAAATTAATAATGATAATGAGATATATATAATACACAATACATATAGATAATAATACAATATACAATATATAGGTCATACAAGGGAAATGGAAAAATATTTAAAAATGAGGATTCGAAAAAATGGCAAAGCGATTCCATTCAAGAAATTTTAGAATATAACCATCATCACCAGAAATGTCAGTTCACCGGTAGTATCACCGTGACACAATATCCTAAAAGATGGGCAAGAAAAGTATTACAAAACCTTGGGATTTATAGACGACTAAGCACTCATACACTAGGGTGATGTCTGTAGACCTCCAATGTAACACTTAATGAAGCAAGTGTTTACAACGAGTGGAGCGCCATAAACGCGACAGTTTCCTTGCGGCTTTAAATTCCATACATCATAGCAAGCTTTCCTGGCCACTCCACTTGATGGCACACAACTTCAAGACGCAAGACTGCCATCACACATAATAATGAGCATCAGGATGTTACCGAATACACGAATGGGAATAAGTCCTCAGGAATTGCTGTATTAACTTTCCTTTAAAATGCCGTCGTTACCAAAAGGCAAAACGGTTGACTCACGGCGCTCATTAACACTGCTGAACAGAAAACCAGATCTTACTCATCATTATGGTCATCATCATTATGTGACATCTCAGAAAGATGGGGAAGGGCGAGACTTAAAACGCTACTAAACATGTAGAAGGTTAAACATACCCACACTAAGATGAGGCGTCAACACCTAGAATCAAACGCGCATTCAGTTAACTTTTGTGAACCTTCATCATTTTTGCAGGCGGATAGTTTTCAGACAGACAGAATACAACTCAATACGAGAATTACCTTCGGATAGTAATGTAGTAAAACGAATGGGTTTGAAACAGAGCATGACTGACGTATTTGCACAAGTAACATGAACTTACTCGACCGTTGCAAAAACTAATGGTTGATCGATCGTTCAATACCCAAATCTGACCATCCTCGTCTGACGCCGTTGCGGAAGCGGCTGGAAATTTGCCAAGCAAATTTACACCCGAAGCGTTGAACACGCGCACCGTGGGAGTCACGATTAGCTGCAACGAGTATTGCGATCGGAGTGACGCATCCGTTAGATCACCGAGAACAGAGGCGCATGCATCCTGCGTGGTGGGGATGAAATGTGGCAATCGCGTGTCTCTGGTTTGTACAATCAACCGTGATTCGTATTCCAGTTGAGACATTTCGGAATGCGGCGATGTTGACGGCTGGGTGGTGAGAAACATAGTACCCAACCTGGTCAGAATACTATCGGATGAGAGATAAAGAGGTTCCGACAACAACGATGAGTCGTCACTGTGAATGGGTGGGGGGAGAAATTCGAGAGTTATGATAACGGAACAATGCAAAGCCACTTAAATACTTCGAATTCATTATTGCACAAAATAGAATTGATTGAGTGGAAGAAGCGAAAATAAACTATAATGATCCCGGTACTTTCGATTTAGAGCCGAGTTTCGCTTGCGTTCTGATCAAATGTCTTCATTGTCTTTCAGCTCGAATACCAGTCGAATAAATATTCCTGACTCAAAAAGACAAAGCGATGAGATTCTTGATTTCTGCGGGCCAGGACTGTGAAAGTTGTGCTGTTGTGCTCCAGTAGATGCTGTAGATAACTTCAAGAAAGGAAACAAACGCCAGATTGTGTTCAAACACGTCGAGGGAAGTGGGAATCGACTGCGAGATGACGGGCATCTTCATACCGGATGCACACCACACAGCGCCATGCGAATACTAGAGGCTAGCGAAAGGTAGCGCAACACTAGCTAAAATTCAACTGCCAAGATTCGTCAACGGCCATATCGAATGGGCATTACGGAGAATAAGAATCAGAAAATATGTTTCGGTGCTGGGTGAAGATGCTAATCAAGTAAAATAACCCAAAAATTTAAGATCTGTTCATTCCCAAGAGGAGGCATTGCTGTAACTTAAGTCAATCCTTGAATTATCAGTAACAACGTCTCACAAACACAGTAATCATAGCGGAGGTAAGCTCGGATTACGTTTTGCAATAGATCCAACAGTAAGCCAGAAATTAAAACTAATTAAGAATAAAGAATAGGACCGAAAAATTGTTAAATAGGAAGATCATTTCGTGAATATGAATATGAGTGAATAGCCTTTATCACAATCCATCGGGAGCCGACTGAGCCACTGAGAACAAAATGGCTGGAGGCCGGATAAACTCAACATCAAGTTACATTTCCTAACTAAAGGCATCGAAGTGTCTGCTAAGTGAAACAAGTATTTAGACTTACACAGCATGTAACCACGGACAACCATGAACAACAAGTAAATTAGCTCAAGCAGCATGCAAACAACAATTTGATATAGCCCACCACGAGATAAACGATGAATGCGGGGTCATTAACGAGTGTATCAGAGTTCATTGACATGGTCTGCACCAGCCTTAACAAACCGTGAACACGTTCGATTGGTCGCAACCCAGGGACCATTAAACAAAGCGAGAACGAATAAGACAACCGACGAGCAAACTACACGTGGGATAATTCGGGAAAAGCTGAATATTATATAAATCAACAAGAATTTTGACGCAAGTATCTTCGACAAACGTTCCATACACCAGCTGAGCACTTACTCCGAAAACGCAGTGACCAACAAATTACACGAACGAAACAACGTGCATGGAACAACACGGCACTCCGGTAGAAATGAAAGAAAATCAGTTCGATTCTCATGCTTGATTGCTTTTTGTTGCGTGTCACTCGCGGCTGGAACGCGCTCAATCCAAGGAGAACCGAGGGCCGATTTCGTGGAAATTCCAGCTGGACTCGCAAAATAGGGCAACAGTGGTTGTGCGCGAATGTGAAACGGATTCGGTGAACGGTTGATAACCTCGAGAATGGGTGAAACAGTGATCTGGACGGGAATATTCAGGAAACATTGGGATTAGTACAAACTGAACACGAAACAGGATTGCGGTACATTCTTTCATGCTAAACGACTCACCACGGTGACGACAAACGCAGTGGATGCCAGCGAACGGAATTCTAAGGTGAGGACGACATACAGCTCCGATATCGATCCGTCGCAAAACGTGTCACATGGGATACAGATCTGTGTAAAGGAGGAAAAAAATGGGTCGATAACCGATGAAACTTCTCGTTGTGATGGCGGAGGTGGGAAAATAACGAGTGATGCTCAATTCGATCAGGTGAATCATTTGAGTGAACATTCGCTCAACTTTTCAATCGATCATGGTGACTGGTTGGTATCACACAAGAACGGCTGCAGGATTGGCATTAAACACCAGTTCTAAAATCAACCGTGTTGGGTTAGAGATGTAATTCGTGGATGTGCAATCGTGCAGTACTTTGTGCTGTGCGGCTAACACCGTGCTAAATTGATTGAGCAGAGGTAGTGAGCTGCATGCTGATACAGGCTAGAGTCTCACTACCATTTCCTGTTCTTTTTTCTTCCACATATCTGTCTAGGCCTGGACTACCTGACAGTATCTTAGCCCATGCGCAGTCTCTGACTGTGCAGCACTTTGCCTGGATCAGACTTGTGCTTTCATACCATACCATATCTTCCTGAGAAACAAAGGAACAAGCACACCACTCTCGAGTAAGTTAACACGTAATATATACGAAGAAACATAGAAAGGAGCCCTTCCTAGAATTCTTACAGAGCCGAACCAAAGGAAAACGACATCAAACGATTAGCTTGTTCCCTCAAAGCCATGGGTCACGCAAAGCGATCACTTACCAGAGATCTCTGACTGGTGCACACTTTGGCACGTGAATTGCAATGGGGAGGTGGTTCAAACGAAACATCAGGCGACCAAGTTTGTTCTATCGAATCCGCAACGCATGAGGACCGTGGACAGGTTTGAAATTTAATACGACTTCTTGGTTGTGCTGCGTCGTTTTGCTGGCCGAGGGAAGCCACGAAGACATCACACGAGCTGGGCGGTAAATGTGCGATCCAGGGTGGTGTGGAATGGGGATCGGGAGCAGATGAATCGGTCACGTGGGGTGATAGAGAAACGTTTAACTCCAGCGGTAGGAGATTGCGTAGAATCAAATCCGAATGAAATATAATCTATAAATATGAGTCGTCAGGGGAAAGCAATTAATCTCTTGAAATATGACAACTGATCAGGCGTGTTAAACTCAAACTAGAGGCGTGCCAAATGGAAAACAAGATGCTAGGGAACAAAGCCTAGATTAGAAACGCTAAGTAAGCAATTTCGATGACAATATACAAACAGGATTATCTACCTTTCTCTTTTCGACATAGGTAGCATAAGCACTTCGTTCAGGTCACATGCATATTCGTCGGGTGCGACTCTGCTGTTTCAGGTTTGTGTTGACATACACGCAAGGTGAAATCACGAGTTGATTCGATAGCAACCGTAATCATTTCTCGGTTATAATCTGTTTCATTTGGAACGCCTTGCCTGAAGAGAGCATACACTCGAAGCACACATGTCAAACCATGCGCTATGCGACAATCACTATGTTTTTAATCCAAAAACACCTCGTCAGACTGTGAATGTTGTCAAGCTGGTTGCTTTTTCTACCATACAAATTTCCGAGTACTCTGCCTTCGGTAAACATACTACTTTAAACAAGTAGCGCTTGTATGCCACGGTTTGGATAAGGCTGGTACGACCAACCTCTTCAATCACATGTGTCTAAACACATGTTTAATGGGGTCAAACCCATAACCATGAAACAAAATATTCATTTGCATGTATTTCCATCACACACTCCTACGAAACTGATGCATGCAAATGAATATTTTGGTTCATGGTTATGGGTTTAGCCCCATTAAACATGTGTTTGGACACACGTGATTGAACAGGTTGGTCGTACCAGCCTTATCCAACAGTGGCATACAAGCGCTACTTTTTAACCATTCCTCCACTGTTTCAAGCGCATGCGGATCCTGATCTTACTGTCACTACGTGATGTATGCAAACAGCACGAAACCGGTCGTGGGGTGTGTGATGAAAGTTCATGCAAAATGAATATTTGGGTTACTAATTTAAAATTATGCAATATGATGGTAGAACATCTGGAACAACGAGACATACCGATCCCGGGGCTCCATCAACTTCGGGTGTTTTGATGAGTAGAAATAAGTTGGGTAAAAATTCAGGCCCATCCGTTGAAGTAGCTCCCCACACGAATTTGGTCACCATCGGTTCGCAGGATTTGCAGTCACATGAGCAAGGAGGCCAATGGAGTTCAACGGGTTCCGACCACACCATTTCGAATGTCCAGGGCTGAAATTAGAAGAACTCGTGTGAAACGGATGGACTCCACTGTGAATAGCACCGAACTTGGTACAATGGTGGTCGACTGTGAATGCGTTCAATTCCGCTAGAGGACTTGGCTGAAACACGATTGCAAGCTTTGGCAGTAACTACTAAAATGGAAGACGGTAGTATAGTGACAAAATTTTGTTAATTTACAACTTGAATCCGGTGGCATACAGAGTACATCACATAATCGTTTAAGTAGTAGAGAGACATCCGATGAGAAATTTCAACTCTATGCGCATCCGTCTGTATGTCAAAAGCGAAAGATTAGTCCTAAAAGAAAAATGTGGCGGGATGTCGCCATCATCACAGACAGCTTTACACCGGTAGCATGTACCGAATGTTTCACTACTTAAATGGCGGGATGTCAATCCGTAGTGTAGAAAGTTCATTCATCGTGGTGAATGACAATGAGAACAATGAACATGACGCACATTCGGACGTGATAAAAGGCAAGAAAATGAACAACATATGTATGTATGCGTGCATCCAAGCCACAAACCACGTGATTGGTCTCATATGGTATGGTATGGTATGACATGAAAGCACAAGTCTGATCCAGGCAAAGTGCCGCACAGTCAGAGACTGCGTGTGGGCTAAGACACTGTCAGGTTGCCCAGGCCTAGACAGAAATGAGGGGCGGAGAGAACTGCTAGTGAGATTCCAGCGTATTTCAGCATGCAGCTCACCATCGTTGACCAATCAGTTTAGCACGATGTCAGCCGCACAGCACAGAAATGCTGCACGATTGCAAATCCGTGCATATTGGTTTCATAATGTTTGATATAACCAGAATGTGCTGATGATGAAACCCCATTTAATGATGTCACGAATGTATGCGTCTGGTCGGCTCATTGTCGGGAAATACTTGTGTTAAACGGCTAAGCCCGATTCCTTACAAACGAAAACTTAGATTGTATGTTGGCAAAACCGTGACAAGGTGTACTGTTCAATAAATCGCCTGCTGGTATGGTATCGTACGAAAGCACAAGCCTGATCCAGGCAAAGTGCCACACAGTCAGACACTGCACGTGGGCTAAGATACTGTCAGGTTGCCCAGGTCTAGACAGAAAGGAAGGGGAGTGAGTTGACAACACTGCTGGTAACATTATCAAGCCTACCGGATGGATTCCGAAACGTAGTCGGAGTTTGGGTCGCCCAAGAGGAGCCACTGGTCCAGGTAGCATCACCGGTCGCCAGCGATTGGTCGTTCGAGGCCGCGAGGTCAAATCGAATGGCGATCGCATCAAGGTGTCGATCATACCCGGCGAACGAACAGTGCCATTGTCCGAGTCACTTACGTTCAACTGCTGTTGCACGATTGTCTATAAAGTAGTAATCGAAAAGGTAACAAACGAGTTCAATCGGTCACAGTCAACTACTTACAACAACAACTTACGTGATCGGAACGGTTGAAAACGAGCCAGCCCAACTCGGGTACATCCGGTGCAGGTGAACAATCACGTGAGATTAACGAGACTAGATTTCGCATTCCCAGCAAGCGATCGACACTGGCAAACGAATGGACCGCTCCAAAGTGGCACGAGATTATTCTCCGCTTGCTTTGATTAGACAACCCGAGGGCTGTGCGGATGTCCGAGACCAATAGCACCGGTAACACGATGGCCCAATTAGGGTTTGCGACACACACGGTCAACTGGTCGGTGGAAAGCTGCGTACGAGAAGAAATTGGTGGATACGATGTGGTTTCCGATAGGCGTTGCTCGAAAGAAAGATTCACATTGGCGAATTCCATACGGGCCAACTCCATGCCAATAGACGTGACACGATTGTCATCCAGGTGTACCTAGAAAACAGCAAATGAACTTGCGATCGAAACCTTCGTCGAGTGATTTGAGGGAGTAATCCACACGAAACTTAGATGAACCATTCGAAGACATTTTAATACATATTATTCAAGACAAACAATGGACGACGTATGGAATTACAAGTCTGGAGTCAGAGAGCGCAGCATGGTTGGTGCATGAGGGCTGAGATGGTGTCAGGTGGACACAGGCTCTAAGAAAAATATCAAGGGTACAATGGTAACGAATAAAGATGAATAAACGAATAAATCTGTTGGTAACATGTACAATAGTTTTGTTACCAAAAAATGTGATGTATGTCTGAAATCACAAGTGTGATCCCCGAAGCCATAGATTGTACGTGGGCTAAGATGTATGAAAGTACAAGCCTGATCCAGGCAAAGTGCCGCGCAGTCAGAGATAGCATGTGGGCTAAGATACTGTCAGGTTGCCCAAGCCTAGACAGATATCAGGAAGAAAAAAGAACAGGACGCGACCATAACACGTTGGAAACAACGGTTCTCGTGGGCTAAGATACTCTCAGGTCGCACCGGACATATATAAGGAGAAACGGCAGTGAGATTACAGCTCAGTACCAGTAGCAAATTCAATGAGCACGGTGTTAGCCGCGCAGCACAGAAGTATTGCACGATTGGACATTCGTGCGTGTGAAATGTAATAGGGGTCGATTTTTAATCCCAAAACTAATGAATTTTCAATACGTGGTCGCAAAACAAGCAGAACTCATAGCCCGATGCCTTTGTTGTTTTGATACTATGACCATCAATCGTGGTCAGGACTGCTTCGAATTGTTTAGCTTGGAACAGCGTTTCTTTTCCTACGAATAGAATCATTTTTAATTCAATATGCAAAGGATGTATCAAGCTGTCGGGTTGCTGAGGTTCGTATACGTAGTTCTCGACAGCTTGACGACACAGTTCAGGAGTGGTGGATAACTCGAAAAGGAATGACAAGCCATACGTGTTTTTTATTTAATTAAAATGTCACGTGTATAACCAACGATCATACGTACTTGCTCAAGACACGATAGCATCAAAGATTTTGTATGAAAACGGAACCGGTGTCTATACATCCATGATTGATGACATGATTGAAGAGAATCCACAACCACGGATCCCGCAAGAACTAACGGCGAGATATGAATAATCGCCGCTGTGTTCTCCGATCCGGGAGGAAGTGGCGTCCTGTAAACACACACAACATTAAATTAATGATAGAAATACTATTGTATGAAACCTGATAACAAAATCAACGTTGTAATCAAGGACAGCATTACACCGGTATCGAGTTGCTGTTGTTGTTGGCCTCCTTCGGTCGATGTTGACCATGGATGTACATCACAATCGCATGATTTGTTTCAGGTTCCACAGCTTTTCGAATGACTAAACAGTCCGATTCGCAGCGCTCGCAGCGTTAGACAGAACTCCGTCGATGGGAATCAGTTGCACGCCAGCGGCGTGATCTGCCATCAGCAGTTAAAAGCTGTATCTGCTCCTCCCCAGCTTTACACGATGCCTCTAATGTAAGCGGTCAAGAGCAAGTTCTTAACAGCTCGTGTGGTCAATACCAAGAGCAAACGTAGCATGTAACGAATGCATAAATGCCATACAAGTATGAAAAAGATGAAATCCTAAAAGACGAGCAACGGTGGGATGAAAACAGCAACGGATTCTACAAAACAGAAGGCACAAACAAACTGGTAATAAAATAACAACCCACGGGAGCTTATTCGTGTGCTAGCACTTGGGCTAAAGTTACAGCTTGAGAAAGACGATCGTACTTGTTAATTTTTGAAGGAAATTACAGATAAATAGTACCAACAAACCGATTATTGCACCACACTGAAAATCATGCGGGACAGAGTTTCTTGTTAAAAACGTGTAATGATGAAACGATGCCTACACAAAGCAACATTGACCACACCACAGTTGAATGTCCATGATTGATTCCAGGCGTAAAATACCCGAAACCTGGAAAACCAATAATGAATAAAAAAGCTCATTTGCATGCATCTCCATCACACACCCCACGACCGGTTTCGTGCTGTTTGCACTCATCAGGTAGGGACAGTAGAATCAGGATCCGCATGCGCTTGATTTGACTACTCATTCGTCAATCCGCGAATTAATGGCAGTGTTTAGTGAGAAAATTGTCGTAATATTTTAACTGAGATACGATCAGTTTCGCACTGAAATTTAGCAAGCGATAATCGGAGGCGATACGGTCCGTTGACGGAGAACGATAGATTTTTGTTCATTTTCATTGTCAAATCAAAGCCTTTGCAGTAGCGAATAAATTTGTTCTTCGTAGTGAATAATAACGGCTACATCGTTCACAAATTTCAGGTCAAGGACTAGCGCCTTGTTTTGTGCTTTCAAGCTAAGGTTTATAACTTGCCATCGCAGTACGTGCCTAGAAAAATACCTTCAGTTCTTGTACAAAAGCATGTTTCAGCAGCAGAGCAAAGAAAATGCAATAACGCGCGAGAAGAATACAACCTTGTTTGCAGTAGAGAGGAAAACTATGGACACTAAACCTATGAGGTGGACAGAATTTACTCGTCACCGTTAAACTTGATGGCATTAGGTAGAGCGCCACATTCAAGTTTGAGAAGAGTGGATGGTGCAAATGGCACAGTGCTGACATTTGGGGGGGGATTTTTGTGACTGTCCATTCATGTGAAGAGATATGAGATAATTATGTGCTTGTGAAGTATATCTATGGTCAACGTCAACTGAATGAGGGCAACAAAAAATGGGATTTCGGGGTGTGCTAACACTTACCCGTCACTATCCTCGGCAATTCGTGCCCTCAAATCAACTAAAATACGCCAAACACTGCTGGCGAGCGACTGAAGTTCCGGAACGTCAATAACCTCAACAGGAACGGAGGATATATCAAATGCCTTCTTCGCCCTGTTAGTCTGAATCAATTCATCCAGGACAGAGGATAACTGAGCGGAACAATCGGTAGACACGTATGAAGGAATGTACCGCGTACGATGTTTAGTCACAAGATAATCAGCCACTTGACCGCCGCGGAAGCTGAAGGACGAGTACGTATGAAATTTCCCACGTGGTAATACTGTATGATCCCAATACTGTAACATACAACGAACCTGAAAATGATAATAGAAGCCCAATAAGGGTTAAGCGGATAACAGACAATATCACTTTAAAATTCTGCTATTCTTAAATCAACCCTATCATTCTGTTTCTTGTGATGTAGGATATTCATGTGTGAATCCTGGCAAAGTGCCGCATAGTCAGACTGCGCTTGTCTAAGATAGTGTCAGGACGTCTAAACAGATAAAAGATAAACTAAAAAGATAGCAGTGAAACTCAAGCGTCTTCCTGCAGGCAGCTCAGTACCAGTGGCAAAATAATTTGGCCCGGTGTGATCCGTGCAGTATCGAAGAACTGCATAAATGCACATTCAGTTGGCACAATTATACATGGGAAAACGGGGGTAAAGGCCTGGGCTTAATGGCTGCACTAGGAGATCAACCTCCGATTATATTTAGTACAAGGCACAAATTGTTTGTTCGGGCTCCGTAATCTACCGTTGAGAGATTGATTACGTCTGAGCTTCTGTGACTTTACCAAAAGGCAGATTCATCGTGACATAACCTTGACTTTTAAAATTATGACTTCTCATGGGCATACAGACACGCTTCTTCATCCTACATTCTAAGTGCACGCATTGACAGCCATACATATATTTGGGGAACATGTTACGTACTACCATTTCTTAGTGTCATTGATACTGTGATCCTGTGGTATTGTAAGACGCTTGCCTTAAAACAAATGGACAAAGAATGCAGCCATCATTTTCAGTCGTACAGAGAAGTTGAGACAACAACGTTCTACAACAGTTTCCTTTGCCAGAACTGCTACCGAAAGATATTCAGTCGCAGAAAGATAAATTATACCACAAAAGCAATACCGGGCTTAATCGCATGTATGGTCATACAGCCCATGTCGCACGAAGGTGCAATCGTGTAGCACTTCTGTGCTTTGCAGCTAACACCGGGCAAAATTGATTTGCCACCGATAGTGAGCTGCGGGCGGAGCTATTGATACTATCATTCATATAATTGGGCAACCTGACAGTATCCTAGCTCAAGCGCAGTCCATAACTGTGCGGTACTTAGCCTGGATCAAGCTTGTGACTTCATAGAGAGCATATAGCCCATGATGCTAGCACGACAATGAAATAATAATAACTAGAACACCTCATAGATTAGGGAATAAATCCGAAGAAAGGTCATAGCCATGAAAACGTTACGTGTACGCTCCAAGCGTAAATTACAAAAGAAAATTAGCAAGAGATCTACTAAACGATTTTCCTTAAAAAAAACCATCTTGGAGAATATCGTAATGATAGTACGTCTCTCATACGATCATTGGGATTGGAATTCAACGCATTGCAGGTAAGCGATATGCACCGAGTTAGCGATTGAGTACATGTTTCAAAACAAACACACGAAATGATGCAACCAAATCAGTTAGCCATATGTAAGGGTAACAAACTGAGCAAAGAAAACTTACCTCAAGCTTTTCTAGAACCACAGAATCCGAGTAAGATTCCACAATCTCGAAAGGAATCGGTATGAGACGGACACGCACTGGAGTTCTCGGCTCCGGGTAGGCCCATGTCATCCCTATGAAATGTGATTCAGTCCCCTCCGGAAATTGAACTAAACCAGATGGCGCGCCCAAGAGTGCGGTGTAACATTCACGTCTGAAGTTATCACAGAAGCAATAACCTCCGACTGGCGGCCAAGGGTGAGGAATAAGCGGTGACTGATCACTCACATCTGGATTCGACAACCATGGCCAACAGGCGAGTTGGGAAGTCAGCTGCTGTGTGGTATTCTCAGCTAAGTATGACGGTGCATCCAAACCCAAGATTTCCTTGCGAACATCATCAATATACAATTGAGGTTGAATCGAAAAGCATAGATCACAGAATTCGCGAGACACGGAGTCTTGAGCTGGAGTGGATAACTCCTCCGAATGAACGCCAAAATGACCGGCAATATTTCGCAGGGCAGTCAACACAGGGCCTGCAAGAGGAATATCCATTCGAATCGCTGAATCGACAACAACAGAAACATCGAGATTGCAGCACTGCGGGCAGCCACGATGTGGACACGAGGAAAGCCAAAAGGATCCAGCCATTTGGACGGGCGACAATGGGCAAAACAAGGTGCCGCTTTGGTTCACCAGTTCCGCAGCACGCAGATCAAAATCCATGGAATCACATGCGGTTGAAATTGACGCACAGGTTAGTGACAAACCGGAAATTGCAACGTGAAAGTTGACGATATAGGTATCCGTAACGGACTGCCGACGTGCTAATGATTCGCAGTGAAGCGACGAAAGTTGTAGAGAAAGTTCATCCACATAGCCGGATTTTGGAACTAAGAGAGCAAGCTGTAATGAGAGAATAGATGTTTATTTGCGCGAGTGGAGGAAATGATTAAAATCAAGACTAAATACCGACCTTGAGAGTGTTTGTTTTGACAAATGTCCAACTGAAGCGGTCAGCAATCCAAGCAAGCCCGCTCAGCAGTGAATGATCAGGAGTAGATGGAGTAACATCTAGGGTACCAGACGGTGACATAGAACGCATGAATGATCTGAGTACGGCGATCGTTTCCGGGGTTGCCACAAGTGAAACGGTACGACTAATATTCACAGATAGCGCGAATCGTTCACAGTGCGTCTGCAGGAGAAGGGTATTGTTGGAAGGAAGAGTACACAATGAGGATTATCTGAAAGCAGTTAGAAACCATTACCGATTCTGAAGCTTGACAGCCAACGGCTGGTCGTCGAACCTGCATAAGCAGGAGTGGATTATCTGGAGAAGAATCACTTGATTGTATGCACATTGTGGGCTGTGTTTGGCTGCCTTGATACGCCGCGGGGTAAGGAGGAAGGAGCAACACCTGCGACGAGGAGTGGGTTCCAGACACTACGGAGACGGATAGCCAATTTTTATACAACAACGAGTCGAGGTCAGCGCAGGATGGTAGAATGCGAAAGTCGGCCTGATAAGAAAACAACAAAGATATTGAACTCTAAAAGGAAGAACTACTTAAAAGGAGAAAAGCACAAGTGTAGATTCAGGTTTAATAGAATCAACGTGGGTTAGGGGGCTGCGCAGGCCTTGTTGTTGGCCACCATCGGTCGATGTTGACCATGGATGTACACCACAATCGCATGATTGTTTCATGCTGGACAGCTTTTCGAATAACTAAACAGTCCGATTCGGGAAAAACAATTTCTACCGAAGTGCTCGTAACGTTAGACAGAACTCGGTCGATCGGCGTCAGTTGCCCACCGTCGGCGTAATCTGCGTTCATCAGTTAAGAGTTGTATCTCCTCCTCCCCAGCATGTAGACGACGCTTTACACAATGCCTCCAATGTGAGCGATCAAGAGCAAATTCTTCTCAGCTTGCGGGGTCAATGTCAAGAGCTTTCATATCTCGTTTGCAAACGTCTTTGTACCGCAAGTGCGGTCTGCCCAATGGCCGACTTCCTGATTGCAACTCACCATAGGGTAGATCTTTCGGAATACGACCATTTTCCATTCCGTAGACGTGGGGAAGCCATCGCAGGCAGCCAGGCCTAGCTCGAAAAATAAAGCAACAACAATAAGCGCAACAAGATTGAGGCTTCCACGAAAGTGAACATTCGTAAAACGAAGATGTATTGCAGGATAACTGCTACACCTCCTGCTCACAACAAAATTTGACGGATAGATTTCGCGGTCATATTATCATGCAGTATCGAGGCTTCGCATTCTCGTTCAATGTGGGAAAGTTTTGGTGAGCTAGATTATTGCAAATTATATCTCGCTGTAAATAATTTACAAATTTTGGTGAGCAAACAAGTAAAAACTTGTCTCGCAGATGTGAAACAGAAAATTGCATTTAATCTCGCCTTTTGATGATTCTATTGCGTAAACGACGGTAAGTCAATCGAGAATCTTCGTTTAGATACAATCACTCACACGCCTGAAACATTACAGAAAATGTTGTGCTTCCACCATTGGTATGTATGTATGTAAAGCACAAGCCTGATCCAGGCAAAGTGCCGCCATCAAGACTGCACTTGGGCTAAGATACTGTCAGGTTGCCCAAGTCTAGACAGATATATGGGAGAAAAAAGAACAGGAAATAGTAGTGAGACTCCAGCCTGTATCAGCATGCAGCTCACTACCCCTGGCCAATCAATTTAGCACGGTGCTAGCCGCACAACATAAAGTACTGCAGAATCGGTATACCAATAAACAACTCCGGTTGAGAGTTGCAAATTATTTACGCATAAATTTAATACTCAAAAGTGATGTGTATCACCCACTTGTAAATCGTCCAAAGTAAACTCAACCGGCGCTCGGGTGCAAGAGACGCCATGATGTGTGGAAAGCTGCGGATGATGAATGTCCAGGACTGATTGACATAGTTGGTCTTTTTCTTCAGTCCAGCAAATAAGTCGAATGTGGTCCACAACGATGAGGAATCTATTTTCTCCAGTGGCACATGGCTGATCAAAAAAGTCATCAAACAAACGAGTGAACCAGTTTGTCGAGTTTGGCAGATCAGGTTTGATAATGGTTTGAGATTGGGAAGATAAATGCACGGTCCGTAGGGAATCCAACACGGAACAGTCACACAGGATTATGAACTCGTTCTTGAAGCGGAGATAAATCTGGTAGAAGGAGGAGCGGAAGACATGTTGTAAATTATATGTTGTTGTATAAAGATACTTGATATATTTTAATAAAACGAATATCGATGCATCATGAGGAGTCGGATATATTAAGTGCTTTTCGAACTTATTGTTGGGATCTCAATCATCAGAGATGCAGGAAAATACACTGCCGCAAACAAGGATTTGTGAATGATGATGTAGTTGATTTGCGAGACATGAGAATACCAGAAACTGGGGTGCTGAAAGACAAGATTGAAAATTATATGTAAACGGAGAGGCTTGAATGAATTTTGATTGTAACTGATTGGTGGCTTTGCCATGCCGTTTGTGGCGCTGGTAATATCGTATTTTTCCGTGCTTACGTTCAAATGCGCTCGCCAAGCAGTACCGAGAAAGGCTCGTTACATGAAAGTTTCACAACGGCTGTCAAAACGAGTTATAAAACTGCCAACTCAACACAAGACTTAGCCCAAATGTTGGGTGAAATTGAAGGCAGACGGATTGAATGTACATGAAAAACGTCACCTAATACTATGAGCGAAACTCAATCCTTAAGCTACTAACGCTTTACGAACAAAACCAGAACACAAAAACATCCGGAAGCATCCAGGTTCGGAATGGTTGCATCGTACACAATATTGCGATGAATATGCGAGTATACACGGCATGCTGCCCAGCCAGAGAGGGTATCGAGCAATGCTTTGGCGCATGGCTTGTTCTCGGTTGGAAACCGTTGAGGAAACATTATTATTTTCCTCAAAAACTCATTATAACCTTCAAAACCCTTTGAATTTATGATTCACGATTCTGATTGGTCTATTTGTCGGCCATATTGTGTTTCGCCAGAAACAGCGTATAAACACCGACGAGCCGCAGCCGAAAGGGCCTTTTAATCAGAGACGATAAAGCTCTTTGTCTGAAGGGTTTGTTTTTGTTGTAGTATTGGGTTTAGTTGGTCAATTGTGACTAATAGCATAAACGTTTTCAGTGTGAAGCATTTCGGTAATTGTTACTTGGGTTCTACTCTGGTAATATATAACTGAAACCGTAAACGATAATGGGCTATTTAGTACTCAGTTGTCGGTGCAGATCAAGTGAACTCGAAAGCAACAGATCGGATTACAAGGTTGAGCGAACAACAAGCTTTAATTGATTATTCTCCATTATTCTCATAGAACGCGTAAGCGTGGATATCGCCGAAACTGGGCGAACCTTAAAGTAGGTCAGCTGTAACAACGAGATAACGGGGTTTTAATATTGGATGTTGACCGGGCTTGCATAGTAGGTTGCGGACGTTTCACAGAGCCAGATGACATCATTCAGCAAAGTTCTGAAAGCCCTAAGCCAGTATTTCCCAGTGTTCGTGTCGTTTGTCGTATAATCTTGGCGACTCCTGTTCGGCAAGTAGAACCAATGCGACCTACAATCCACGCACTACATTCGAAACAGTAAAATGGCTTCACAGAAACAAGCATTGAACGCGATTGCTGACCTGATGGTTTACTCGGTCCGAAAGATCATGCAGGACCAAGGAGTCGTTTTGAGCAATCAGCCAACCCGGTGCGGGGTGGGGTAGACCATTTCTAAAATGAGAAATGATACGAGACAGTAAACCTTCAATCAGCTGACTACAAAAATAATAAAAAGTTCAACTTACAAACCGGGTCGCAGAAGACCACGGTTCCAGTAAACCGCGGGATTTTGTAAATCTGCCGAATGTGCTGGGCTATTGCCACCGCGAGATTTATCATCCATGATTTGCCCTAAAAGCTCTTCCGGCAGTAAGCTGGAGTTGAAATGAGTGGCCCAACATTTTGGACGAACAAATGTTAGCGACAATTCTGGCAATACGGATCTGCACGATTGCGAAGGAGAGGCGAAGAAGGTCGATGAATCGGAACCATACGATTTGAGCGAAATAGATTCACAACAAAAGACCAAAGTATCCGGTTGGCAGGGAGATGCGTTCGGCAATCTTTCGATTGTATCCTGGGGTCAAACAATACGTGTCAACGATGTCATTAATTTTATAGAAAAATCAATGACAGAATGGTATTAAAAACACATTACAGGCAATGTGGAGAACTAAGAGGTTCAACTGGATACCTACAATTTTGACTGGAGGCAAATTTTCAAGATAAAACAAAAAACCAATTTCATCAGGGAAGGTGCAAAAGGAGTTTGATTTTTAAATACTTATAAATTGGGTCTTGGTTGTTAACCACACCACCTGGAATAACTATTTCGGTTTTCTCCACGATGTTGTAGAGAGAACCACGAAGAACCTATTTTGAAACTACAATCAAGGTAAACCTTGTGAGTGGGAGAGAAGAATTAATTTAATATATTCCAATGAAGTTATGTGTGAGGCGTATTTTAACAGCACACGTTTGCTATCCCCAAATCGATTTGAAACACCACATAGCGCAGGATCAGTTTATAGAAGTGCAAGTATTTGTTGGAACTAAGCAAGCGAATGAAATTTTTCAACACCACAAAAATGAAGGCTGCACTGAAAACGGTCACTGCAAGTTGGTAGAGATGGGAAAAACGAACAAAATATGAACGTTAAGGTTGGAATGTAATCAGCTGAATTGCAAATTTCCTCTTCAAATGGTTTAGCAGCGAGATTGCAACACATCCCGCGTTGTGATGAGAATAGCTGAAAGCTAAGGCGGCACAAATATTTAGAATCATGTTTTTTCAGTATTGATTTTGCACAGCAAAATCGTTATGGTTCAAAATATACAACGTGAGAACAACATTTGAAATACAATTTGTTAGCATTGAAACATATTTATTGATGAACAAAAACAGAAAATATGTTAAAAAATTATTTCAAAGCATGGCAGATCATCACCATCAGGGGGAAAACATTACATCGGTATGAAGCACCGATTTCTAAATTGCCATACAGCCATGACACATTATATCCCCGAAAAATGGGGAATGGTAGGACCAAAAAAGCTAATTAAAGTAAATAAAAGATTAGGCACAAAGACTCTGGGATAAGGTGCTCACACATCAATTCAAAGACGCGTTGACTCAAGTGCTGTGAACACGTAAAGCGACGTCAACATGACAGCTTCCTTCCGCTTCATTGTCACGCAACTCCATATTAAGACAATCAAGATTGTAAGATAATCATGCGCTTACAACTAGGGTCGATATCGATCGATGTACGAACGGAAATAGCATCCGCGACGGGTAAGGATTAACGTGCATGACCCCTAATGCACATGTGCACGGATGTGCAATCGTGCAGCACGTCTGTGCTGTGCGGCTAACATCGTGTTAAATTTATTGGCCAACGGTAGTGAGCTTCATGCTGAAACACGCTGGAGTCTCACTACCATTTCTATTCCCCCCTAACATTCTGTCAAGGCCTGGGCAACCTGACAGTATCTTTGCCCACGTGCCGTCTTTGACTGTACGGCACTTTTCCTGGATCAGGCTTGTGCTTTCATACCATACCATACCTAATGCACACACGCATGAAGCAAACAGGCTGATCAGCCAGTGGATATTGTTCACACTTGTAAACACAAAACAATTAAGGAATTAGACTGCATGCAAGTGGTGTATCAATTGCTTTTGATCTCGCCTGTCTATCTTAGGTAACGCATGTTAAACGTGAATCTTGTTCGTGCTTACATCTTTTGTCCGACGAAGCATCTATGTCAGAAGCGAAACGTTATCGAAATCTATTCTAACCGATTCATTGAAAAACGATCTTTTCATAACTATGGATTCTGTTGAGGAAATATTATTATTTTCCTCAAAAACTCATTATAAATTATAATTTATGATTCTCGATTCTGATTGGTCCATTTTGTCGGTCATACTGATTCAGTGTATAAATACACACGAGCCACAGCCTAATGGCTTTTTGGTCAGAGACGGTAAAGCTCTTTGTCTGAACGGGGTGTCTTTGTTCTTGCTACGCGTAGTGTTGGGTTAGTAAGTCAATTGGGACTAATAGCGTAAAGGTTTTTCAGTGTTAAACATTTGGGTAATTATTACTTGGGTTCTACTCGGGTAATATATAAGAGATTCCCGAGCGGTTTCGAATATATTCAAACGCTTTGCAGTTTCACGGAAACTTTATTCAATCGAATAATTATGATTCTTGAGGTCATGCAATACTTACCGTAGAGAGAGGACAGAAAATTCGAAAGGGCTCCACAGAACACCAGTAGTGACATGATCTTGAACGAAAAGCGAAGTTTGAGGCCTCCGATTTCGATGAGACGTCAGAGGATGGAGAGCTTATGGATGAAGAGAGTGTGGAAATTTGCGCTACCAATTCTGGTAACAGCACCAAATCGAAGGATTTCAACAGAAGCTTTGCTGACGTGCCTGGTGATACGCAGGGAACTGATTGTGATTCAAGGGGGGACGTGTCGCTACAATGCACATATTCAAAACGAACGATGGGGTTGCTGCTCAAACGGAGATCTGCTTGGACGGTTGCGGGACAGTGATGCGCGATGCTGGCAAACAGAGGTTCATTCGGCACCACTTCGAAAGCTTCATCGCCCAGCAATAGTTCTGCATCAGGCGTCGAGTGCAAACCGGGGACAAAAGAAATTGGATGACCATTTTGCGGCGGTAAAGTCCTCATGGAAGATTCCAAAGGGGATAAGAGCGGCACGATCAACCTATCGGAAATGAGGATGGAAAAGAATTATCAGCCATTACACTAAACCAAACGAAGGAAAACTTTGAAATGAATAAAATACACTTCAATATGGGGTAACTCCACCGGATTTGTGTAACTATAGACAAACAGATTTTGGTTTAACAGGTGTTCGTTGAGCTCTACATTCATCCTGTGATTCCCACTAAAAATTCCATTCAGAGCCCGAGGGTCCTTCGTTTTTCCTTTTGTGCGACTATCTTCTCCTGGAGGATGAGTCGGCTTCAATAAAGATTATTGGGAATTTGGGTACAAAATGCGGCGTCCCCAGCACCACTCGGCGTTTGTTCGAGTCAGCTTCCCAAGTCTTTGCACAACCAAGTGTGTGCAAGGCAGCAGGGAGTTGCCAGAAAGAGGTGATATGCACCAACTAACCGTCTGCCAGACTGTTTCAGATTTTTCCCCAGGGTTTTCTACCGAAGCCGTTCCCGCGATCGTGTATCCCGCAAGGCAGCGGAGGTTTAAAATCAGGGTTTGCCTTTCCTTAGATGAAATGCCCTCCCAGGCTAACGAGCTCCATCTACCCGAAGCAAACTGGTTTTCAGGCGCCAGTCACTCTCCCTCATCCCTTCTCCTGCTGGCAGAAGTAGTTCCGCCGGGCTCGGGGAGCCACTCGTGCAGGCCCGAAGCTGGACTTGGTTGTCAGAGGCTATTTGAGATGCGCGCCATATGGGAGCATTTTATAAACAGTGGGAGCTTATCCCCACTGCCACCCCTGGCTATGACAACCATTGGAACCATAGAGTCCGAGGGTGTCTTGCAAACAAGTTCGACTTTGGTCGTGACTTGTTTTTGATGCAAACGTTTTTCATTCATTTTCAAAAGTAAGTTAAGATTAAACAAGGTGCAACTTGTTCACCATTCTTTAACTGTTTCAAGCGCATGCTGATCCTGATCGTCCTGTCCCTACCTGATGAGTGCAAACGGCTCGAAACCGGTCGTGGGGTGTGTGCAAATGAGCTTTTTTAAGTTAAGATTATTTATTTTAAGAAACCTTAGAATGCTAGATGTTTCTAATTTGTTTTCCCTATAGTGAATGCATGATCGAGAAATTTCAGATGTTGACGAAATTCTGTTAGCAGATGTCGAACGTACGAAATTAAAGAAAGACGCCACGTAATGACAGCCACAAGGCACATTCCTTATAATTGAAGCATGAAATGCACACACCTTTCTTGAAAATATGTAAGATTATAGGTTATCCCCAACACCGAGTAAAAGATTTTGCCTTTCAGTTATGAAGAGCATGATTATTTGGTGTGCGTAATAAGATATCACAACCTTTCTTAATCAAAATCGGGCCATTGCGCCTCTGACCTTTTCATTGAGTCAACGCTAAATATGACTTCAACCTCGATAAGCGGTATCATTCAGGGTTTAAATCGCAAAATAGAAGGCGATAACTTGACAGAAGCTGGCCAGCTAAATTTCTCTCAAAATATTTAGTCCCAACATTTGTCGCCATTTGTTGGTTGGTTTTACGCTTGCCGACTACAATAATTTTATAACCCGGGGACTAAATTAACTGGAACAGCTTCCAAAAGTCGAGGACGGGCAAAGAATAGCGGAACAAACTTCAGAGCACGAGTAAAATTTGTGAAAGGGCTTGAAACATACATCGCATTTAAATGGCGTAGAACAACATTCAATGGGATATCAACCAGTTCCGAGGGAAGAAAAGTAAAAAACAGATAGGGCACATTTCATTAATTGAGACCGAGATTATGCGATTGAAATTTAAAACTTGGACGAAGTCTTCGAAGTTGCACAAATTTCACTCACAGAAATATAAAAAAGAAGAAGAACAAGAATGAGGAGAATAAGCTAGGTTCGTGCTGTTTAACTCATTAAGTAAAATGAGGTTCACTGAAACAGTGAAAGATCTTTAGAGTCAAAATTGTACATGAATCGTACGCCAATCCATCGCTTGAAAGGAGTTAACCAAAGATGTATCGACTCATACAATCAATAATCAACAGAAACACGATGCGTTGTTGAAACTAGCGAAAACACTCACCCGTTGGAATGGTTCACAACACCAACTACTGAATCGACGCTCACCGACAACAATGTTTGGCTCTTGTGTAGATTGGCCGAGGCAACAAACCGGTCCAAAGATAATCTCACCAAAGCAGTATCCGTGGTACGTGCAGACGGCGTGAAGTTGAAACGAATGTGTAATTCCGGGAGGGTTAATTGGATGAAGAGCGAAATGGACGGGGATTCGCTGACAAGGAAATGCTTCCCTGTGTCCGAGAGGATAACAGTGCTAGGAGGGAGCGAGACAATCTCGGACAATCGAAGAGCGCGGGAACTGATTGCAGGGGAGAGTGGATTTTCAGCTGGACCACAAGATTCACGGGTATACGTGAAAACAGAAGGGGAACGCAGCAACCTTTCGTTATCTAAACAGCAACGCTGAGAGATAACAAGAAACTGTAAAAGTTGAAAAAGTAGACAATAGTTTCTGGACACATGAAAGGCAATTTAAAGGTTCAGTGAGTCAACTTACTTGAGCAGACAGAGACCGTAATCCATCTATGAAAAAAGTAACATGCTTTATGATGTAAAGACATTGTTCCAACGACGGCACAAAAGAGTAATTGCTGACCCTCTCGTTGAATGTCAAACGGGCGTGTAAACAACAATCCAGAGCATTCGGAAACAGTGGAGAGGAGTGGGGCGTTTTGTTGTTGGGAGTCAAAATCAAGTTCAATACAAATGTAGCGTTGAACAATAGTTGCTCGCCAAACGAGGCGGACAAATAAGTTGTTTCGAGCATCCAACGTTCAGGTTTTTCGGAGACGGGAGAGACGTCTGGGTTGCAAGTGACTGCGGGTAAAAGATTTACAAAGTCTGTCCAAGATTGGCACGCAGCATCCCGTGAAAATCCGTTTCTCGCATTGCTCACTCTCAATTCTGTGCAGTGCACATGTAACGGGTCATGGTTGACATCAGTACCGAGGACTTTCTCCACAATACTGAGTTTGATTGATCTCAACACAATCTGAAAAATTGATCGATTTAAGAGTGAGTTGACTCAGAAGACGCAATCTCTTGGTTGAAGAGGATGATCGAAATGCACAGATTACCTGGAAGATGGCCTTTCCGAACAGTCGGTGAAGCAATAGTAGATAACGCGGCCAAACGGATGGTGGATGCGTCTCTGACTTGGAACCGTAACTCCTAACAGATCGGGAACGAAACGAATGCGGAGAAGTATTCAGTGGATCGGCTGCAGAGTCATCAATCTCACCATGACTGTATTGAGTGCCAATTGTAGAGTCGTGGGAAACTTTTCTTTCACGAGAGTGAGCTGCAATCGAATTATAAGTTGATAGCACCGCAACATATATGAGATGGTAATACTGGTAAGAGAGATGTATACATGTATGTATGAAAGCACAAGACTGATCCAGGCAGAGTGCTGCAAAGTCATAAACCGCATGTGGGCCAAGATACTGTCAGGTTGCCCGGGCCTTGATGACAGGCGTGACGGGAAATTATTAGTTTACTTCTTACAGTCCACGCCTTACAGAAACTTGACGAAAAGTAATTTGTTCTAAACATCTAACGAGCTCAATAAGCATCGTCCTGTCTAACTCGATTTCGCTATCTCAACCAGATGAAGAGGCAAACAGCCTCCTATTATCTTCCACATATATGTCTCTACCTGGGCAACCTGACAGTATCTTAGCCCAGGTGCAGACTCTGACTGTGCGTCGATAAACGAACTCTCGCACAATGAAAGTTGCTGTAACAGTTACGGTTCAGGTAATAAACACGAACAAAAGACACTTACGGTATTCGTCAAGTCGGTTCGCATTTGCGAACGAAACAGGATCGTCTTCCGGCGATGAAGCCAAGCAAAACCAATCGATTAATTCAGGTGAGAAGAACACATGCAGACCGTCCAGACAGGTATGTATGATGGTAGGGACTAAAATGGAAAAAAATAAAATCGATAAAGTACAAGAATGCAAAGTCAGAGAAGTAGTGGTTCGAGTGAATTCGATTCAACAGAGTTTTATACAACTTTCCGAGATCGGGATAACACTTGGGACTTGCTGGGGTACTGATGATCTATGGACCATCACATGAGTTCGGAAGAAGCACCTCATTTAGACGCTCAAACAGCCAGTCGTTTTGCAAAAGTAAAAGAAGTGGCAGTGAACTCGAATAAAAGTAAATATGGAAAGCCAACATTATATAAGCAGGCTCAAAAGTGCATGCGGTCAAAAGGAAGAAACGATGCAAGATATCACAATCATGAAGTCATCTAGTGAATCACAGACATAGACTGAATACGGACTGAGATATTGTGAGCTTTCAATGCCAAACAGGTTTGAACAGAAAATGACAGTTAGACTCATATTGTGCATAGAACCAATGACGAATCAAATTAGCACCGTAAACAAGCAGGAAGGAATCAATCGAGTTTATGCATTATAAATCCGTTATTTAGGGAAACATACCATTGTTTTTGGCCAAATCGGTTGGTATCCAAATCGGTTGGTATCTGAAGCGAGAAGCTAATTAACGTGTTCTGCGTGGATGATTGGGTTTTATTATCGTTTCGCAACAGGTTTGTAGTGAAAACCGGTACCACTGGTTGTATTTCCGGGTGGATCAAATACATGGAACAGCCTGATTCAATCCTCGCCTGAACATTCGTGAGAAACGGGTTGTATGCAAAGCGGAGTTGGATTACACTGGGAAAATCCACGTGGAGTGACGGGCCAGAGTCTGTGAAGCGGATAAATGAGGCGTAATGAGCAGTGCATCAAAATGATGGGCATGGGAGTGCACAAACACATGCGTATGCTGAACGCACGGTCCCTACCCGAGGTGTGTAAACAGCACGAAACCAGTCGTGGTGTGAAATGCAAACAAATGAGTATTTTTCACGCAAGTTTATGGGTTTAACCCGGTCTACATGTGTGCAAACAGATGTGATTGAACCGGTCATCCAAGCTTTATCCATCAGTAACTTTCACGTCCAGTTCCGTGCTGCGCAGCTAACATCGTGCTAAATTGCTTTACCACCGGTAGTGAGCTGCATGCGATTATGGTATGGTAAGAAAGCACAAGCCTGATCCAGGCAAACTGCCGCACAGTCAGAGACTGCAAGTAGGCTAAGATACTTCCAGGTTGCCCAGGCCCATACAGATATGAGGGGAAGAATAGAAATGGTAGTGAGACTCCAGCGTACTTCGGCATGCAGCTCACTTCCGTTGGCCAATCAATTTAGCACGATGTTAGCCGCACAGCACAAAAATGCCGCACGATTGCACATCCGTGCATGCGAGTACACGCTGCAGTCTCACTGCCATTGCTATTTTCCTTCCTCTCACCTGCGCAACCTGACAGTATCTTAGCCCATGTGCAGTCTCTGAGTGTGCGGCACTTTGCGTGGATCATGCTTGTGATTTCATACCATACCATACATTTCTTTGCTGCTTCAAGGCATGCGGATTATGATAATACAGTCCCGACTTGATTAGAGCAAGCAGCACGAAAGGGTGGGTGTGATGGAAATACATGCAAATACAGATTCTTTAAAGTTTGAATTTGTTTGTATTCAGCACTGAGCCGGAAAGCAGCTGGTATCGAATACCAACACCAGACGATGGAACAACTAGCCAAGGATGTAAAAGGGGTTTCGCCGTCTCGCTTGTATATATGTCTCTAGGCCTGAACAAATTAGCAATATCATATCCACGTGCAGTTTATCAGATTGCGTGGAGTTTTGAATATTCGAGTAGTCGAGGATATAAGCGATATTGATTCATTTACTATCAAGTGCAATAATGAGAAATGTCTATTGAATACTATGAACTTGGTAGCCCACAAGCATATGAGTAAGCATCCAAACGTTCCCCACTTGATTTAACTGGCATGCATCATAACAAGCTTTTCTCGCCACTCCACGAGACAGAATACAAGATTAATCAAACACCGAGAGAAGATGTTCATCGCAAGACCAACACCGAACATGATTTTGAGAGCAAGCAGATACTACTAAGTAACATCGCTCACACCGAAACCAGGGTGGTGGGACAACAGTTCATAGGCGCTTAATTGCGATCGGTCAAACGGTGGACGGTAGCCCAGGTCGTTAAGGCGTGGGACATCAATGCTGATGGTCGGGGGTTCGAATCCCACCCGAATCGAAGGATATGCACTGCTGCTGAGCTCAAATAAGAGCGAAACTCGAGTCCAGTGTTCCCATTATGGACCGTCGTGATCAACTTTGTGAATAGTTCGATGGGCTTGGCACGGATGAGTAGTCACTAATATAAACCCCATCTAGAGCCTGTTGGCTGTCAAGGTCATCGGACCAAACTCTGAGCAGCAGAAAAGTTGTAGACCGATAGAGAGATAGAGATTGCTGATTGTTGGCTAAAATTCTCCGATGGATAAACACAAATTAATAAGAGAATCATTACAAGCGTGAACACACTTGAAGCATTCCGAATCGCGGCGGGCGCAATGGGGAAACGGGCCGCAGATTTTGTGCTCTTCACCAAAAAAGCTACGCCATCAATACCCCAGGATGCAAGCTGGACCGACGGAATCAGAACCGACGCGGGTATGTTCAACGTGCAAGGGTTGTGCGAGTAAAAACGACATTCCGAAAAAGGCAAGCGTTGTACCAAAGGATGTTGCTTCCTATAACGAAAATCAAAGTGATGGTAGGAGTGCTAAATCGAAGTTTTAATATCACATTGCATGTGAACGAGGTACAGCCACGTCGGAATTAAAACAATCGAAATTTCAAGTTTGTGTGTTATACAAGAGAAGGTTAAAATGTCCTTCTGCGTCATCCAAAGCATACAATGCGTGGTTTAAAATACAGCTGTGTTGCTTAAATTTCGAAAGATATATATGGGAGTAATAATCATAGCATATATTCTTGTGTGTGTGTGTGTTATTAATAAAACTTGAACAAAATTGTTTCCAATGCCGATATCGGTCGTGTTCAAGAGGGCGGTTGATGCTGAAACACTTACCAAGCATGCGGCGTAGTCAAGTCCCAGGAAAAACACGTCAGGGCTGGGAAATGGATGAGATCAGATTGACAGGTAGCCTGGTCCATACGATGAACGAAGTGTAGTGACACCGCATCCAATTGAAGACGCGTTCTCGTGA
The DNA here is from genome assembly GCA_013407085.1 of Atriophallophorus winterbourni. Taxonomy (NCBI): domain Eukaryota; kingdom Metazoa; phylum Platyhelminthes; class Trematoda; order Plagiorchiida; family Microphallidae; genus Atriophallophorus; species Atriophallophorus winterbourni. The sequence continues at coordinate 58,781 of JACCGJ010017680.1, forward strand.
AAGCGTACATTAGCAATTGGTGTTCAGTTGATGGTCTAGGGTTTGCGTCCAGCCATTCTTGTTTCCAAAGGTGTTCGTTTTGCATAAGCTCACCAGTTTCATGTAATACTTGGGATGAGAAATTTCTGCATTTTAACTGTTCGCTAACTTCTTCAAAGTAAATAGGACTGACGAATATCCACTGTAGTTTTCCAGTTTTCAAGCAGAGATATTCCGTGAGATTTTCCTAAAAGAAGAAAAAAGAAATAGTAGATTAAAAACAGGAACGCTACGAGAACAGTCGCATTCTCTTTTGTGACTGTGTGTGTGCGCGCAAGCTACATCAAAACCGGAAACAACAAAAGTGCTATGAAAGCTTATATCTGGTGCTAACGAAACGAAAAAGATTTTCGGGAATAATTTGGCTTGAGTGGACGACTAATTATCGCCAGTCGTCAAACCCACAACACGTAAACCACACAAAAACATAACGAGTTATTTCGACCAGCCTGGGGATTTGACTTGAAATGAATTTGAAATTTTGAGGTTCGCTGATGAGGATTCACTAGCACACCTTGCGCGGATGTGCAATCGTGCAGCACTTCTGTGCTGTGTGGCTAACATCGTGCTAAATTGATTTGCCAACGGTAGTGAGCTGCATGATGAAACACGCTGGAGTCTCACTACCATTTCTATTTCTATTTCCTCATATCTGTCTAGGCCTGGGCAACCTGACAGTATCTTAGCTCACGTGCAGTCTCTGATTGTGCGGCACTTTGCCTGGATCAGGCTTGTGCTTTCATACCATACCATGTAAAGATTGTTCCGATGTGTGCATAGTATTATTATTATTATTGCACAAGTCTTTACAGACGATGTGCCAACAAGTATACCATGAAGAAGGTACATGATGAAAGAAAGAAAAAGGGGATTTTTTGTCTGTCTCGAGGCTTAGTGATGCAAAAGCGTAAGATCGATACGTTACGTAATTTATTTGCTATCCTGATATATACAGCACAACCAACGCAATCTAAAATGAGTAAGTGCAAGTCTTATTGACGCAGCCAAGCTAATTTTGATGCCGTTTCAATTCATCAACGCAACAGCAAACAAACATGTCATCGGAGATGAAAAACAAAACGAAAGTAGCGCTGCTTCTTAATCTTTACCAGTAGAGTCGCGTTGTTGTTGTTATTGGACTCCTCCGGTCGATGTAGACTATGAATGTACATCACAAGCACATGATGGTTTTATGCTCCGCAGGTGTTAGAACAATCAAACAGCTTGATTCGGAAGTGGCAATCTCTCCCGCGGCGCTCACAGCTATAGACAGTAATCGATCGATCAACGTCAGTTGCAGGCCGGTGGCGTGATCTGCGTTCAGCCGTAAAGAGCTGTATTTGCTGTTCCTCAGCTTGTAAATGGTGCTTTACACAGTGCCTCCAAAGTAGTGTTGAGTAAAGCTTCGAATACGCTATCGTCATCATTCCAATCCGCCCAAAGCGAGATTCAGGTGAAAGACTTACTAACAGCTCAACATCACTTCATGGAGTGGTACTGACCATCACTCAGAGACATCTAAGACGTTGACTGCAATGATTTGTAATCAGGTTGAACAAATGGAAAGAGCCCGTGAATGGTAGTCAATAGTTGAGCGACTCGGAAAGAAGTTAGGACGACGTCAGGCTTGTGGTAGGAAATCGGTACAGACAACTGGATTCTATGTAAACTACGTGTAATTTAATGTATTTTTATCCAAGCCTCTCCCTAGCAAAGGTTTCGGGCAGTTTGTCCTTATCAAGCAAGCGTAGTTTCAGTTAGCCGTGAAACCGAGGGTGAATGGTCGTTACAATTTGATTTTTGAAGCTGCTGTTCGATAGAGTTCGCACAAAGAACCACAGCATCCAATTTCCTAATCAAAGTGATTTTGAATCCAGCGCAGAAAACGCCTACATTCAACACATTAATGATATAAGCAAAGCAATACACATAGTTCTTTCATGAGTGTTTCCAGCGCTTGGCCCAGAATTATTCTGTATAAGCATTGAAGAATGGAAAAACGAGAAATTATAGACAACGAAAGAATAAATCCTCGAAACGAGTTACAAGACTATCGCAAACATTATATGTGTATTGCGAGTGACCTACCGTTTCAGAAACAGCCGTGTGGCTTACGAAAGCAGAGCAGCAAAGAATCGTCATTCTTGTAGTCCGCAGCGGGATAAATTTGTCGATATCCACTGAAGGTGCTGTAGATTGCATTCCTGCGTAATCGAACGAGACACATGTGCGAGGGGCCGCATTAAAAAGAAATATATAAAACGAAACGATGCGAAAGTATCGAGGGAACAGCGAAAACGGTCTCGAACCAATTCAAAATCTTAGCTGGTAGCAGAAACAATATTAGTCGAGAAAGGATAAGTGAATAGCAACGGATAGGGACAGTTTCACTCATTGAAAGTGGTGTTAGAAAAGGTCACCATATAATGCGGGAAATAATTTATGGGACATGCGACGATTCAGACGTGAGCTCAAAGACATTTAAATGAGCATATCCATACAAACAAACAGAGCTTTTTGCTGATCACGCCCTCAGCGTACAACTGCCATCAATCGACACCACCGAAGGAAGCAAACAACAACAAAAATGACAGGATAGACTATGAAAATACAATTTGGTTGCTCATAAATATCGGTACTATCGATAAAATGCAACAGCCATGAGGACTAGTCGCCAGGATAATAAGATGCTGAAGAAAAGTTAGATCAAAACTGCATCAAATAACAACGATTATCGGCTGCAATAGAATTGAGATCCGAATGAGATACTATTTATTCAATCTACAATTGTTAATTAAGCAGTAGCTAAGAGTTTCTTACTTTCCATACTTCCTATTTCGCCCAACAAACGTAATAGGTATGATCGCGGTTTTTGACAAACTAAAAATGTTTTTTTTTTCGTAAAAAGGGAGCCGAACAGCAATAGATATTAGAATAAGTGAAAACGCATCGACGATGAAAAACTTACCGAGAGAATGAGTCTTTACACAAGAAGGATACACCGGGAATCTGTGTTGGGCATTTAAAAGCGATCCGAGATAGCACACCGATATTGGATTGATATGTACTTCAACAGAACTGGAAAGAACTCTGATCTTGCTGGATTCTTGTGGTTTTGTAACTATAAAGAAACACGATGAACGCTTGATTGAACATTGACTATATTTACATTTTTGGAAATAAGGAACAGTAAGATTGCCAACAGCCGAAAATAACTGGCCCCTTATTTTGATAAAATGGATTCAACTACAAAGTCCATCAAAACTTAACGGTGAGGTCGGGAAATGATGGTTACAAGAAGAGGGTGGAATAATACCAGGATCAACAGCGAAAGCAACTGAATTCAGGGCAAATTGGATTAAACACCTTGATCTTAAACGTCGCGAAACTGCAGTGAGTTGCGTAGGAAGTGGAACAGGAAAGACATACTCAGTACGAACTTATTCACACAAAGCTAGGAAGTATGGTATGGTATGAAAGCACAAGCCTGATCCAGGCAAAGTGCCGCTCAGTCATAGACTGCACATGGGCTAGGATACTGTCAGGTTGCCCAGGCCTAGACAGATATGAGGAAGAAAAAACAACAGGAAATGGTAGTGAGACTCCAGCCTGTTTCCGCATGCAGCTCACTACCTCTGGTCAATCAATTTAGCACGGTGTTAGCCACACAGCACAGAAGTACTGCATGATTGCACATCCGCGCACAGGAAGTGGCAATGAATAAAGCAGTTTTGGTGTAAGATGTATTGAATCACACGCATGAATCCAGGAAAATGCCACCTACAGTCATAGAAAGCACGTGAGTAGCGATACGATCATGTTAGCCAGGCTTAGATGACTAAAAAAAGAAAAATCGTAGTAAAACTGCAGTGTATTTCTAATACACTTTAGTAGAGGTAGCAAATGAATTTAGCAGGGTGTAACGTGTGTGGTACAATTGTCATGAAAAATGTGCTGTGTCAGCTTACTCAAACCAGCCTCGTTATCGATTCTTTTTGGTTTATATACAGCTCCTCAAAACCACATAATGTTGCTAATCTCAAGCTATTTTACAACCGAGGGGGCATTCACTATTATAAGCAATAAGCGATCTATCAGAATGTTACAAATGCTTGATGTTTCGGACAAGAATCACGAACATAACAACTTTTCTGCTGACGAGCGAATGTTTATAGAAAAGCGTATATTCATGGAGATACTCATGTGATGTAGCTCACCTGCGTCACCACTTGATCGCGACTCCATACTGCTCACAAGATCAAACCATAATGCAGGATATTCGCAAAGCATTAGCTCATCGGTGAATTTTTCGAAATACTGAGTAGCATCGATAACCGGCAGATCAACGCTCTCGGCGCAATTCGGCGTTTCCTTTGGTTCCATGGAATGCAACACAGAATAGAACAGATTGCGAGCATGGGGCGAGATATTGTCAGGCATCGCATCCCGAGAAACTCCCAAGTTTAGAAAATGGCACAGCTTGAATAACGAAATTAAGTATAATGAATTTCCAAAGAATTTGTATGGACGATATTTGTAATCAGAGTATTTAGATAATTTACGAAAAAAAGAAAAAACGGATACTGTCGGGTAGATAAAGCAGTTTCCATCTAATAAAGAGAAAAAATCCAGTATTTTTAACATTTCAACATATGCGACTAACTTTTGCATTCAATGAACTAAGCATATTTCCTCTTCATTACAAGGATTTCTAAATGACGTTAAGGTGTAGAGAGCCTATATGAGGATATGGAAACGCAGGTAAAAGTGAAGAACATGTTAAGATTAATCTGGGATACAAAAAGATGTCTAAGTCCATCCATCAAACTCTAAGATATTAAGATGAGACCGTGGCAAATGTGACGTCACCGCCGATTAACCGTGAACAAAAAGCACTACACACGAACAATGAAACAATAAGCAACTAAGATTTCCCGTTTAAAAGTGCTGAGCATTATAAAAGAAAGGAGCCTTATAAACAAACAGCTGGCGTGGGAAATTGCTGCACTGATCGCGCAATCACTGTGATACATAACGCAGCCATTCGTAGTGTGATGTGAAAGCACAAGCCTGATCCAGGCAAAGTGCCGCACAGTCAGAGACTGCACGTGGGCCATCCGTAGTCCAATTAAAAGAAAGGACAGAGATAAACAAACAGCTAGCGTGTGAAAGTGCTGCACTGATCACGCAATCACTGTGATACCTAACGCAGCCATCCGCAGTCCAATTTTTGATATCGAATAACAAGTTAACATGCAGAGAGATCAGGTCACTTTCTTAATGAGGTTTTGTTTGCCACTCCGAACTCGGAATGGCGTTGTTGTAAAGATGGGCATGGTATGGTATGAAAGCACAAGCCTGATCCAGGCAAAGTGCCGCATGGTCAGAGACTGCACGTGGGCTAAGATACTGTCAGGTTGCCCAGGCCTAGACAGATATGAGGAAGAAAAAGAACAGGAAATGGTAGTGAGACTCCAGCCTGTTTCAGCATGCAGCTCACTACAGGCGGCCAATCAATTTAGCACGCTGTTAGCCGCATAGCACAGAAATGCTGCACGATTGCACATCCGCGCGTCAGACACTTTACCCAGATAGAATCTTTTAATTTCACACAAATGCCTGGTGTCTCAATTTGACGTGGTTGTCAGACTTTTAGGGTCCAGCAAAAAATAACTGACCTTGCATGAACGAATATTGCTGCTATGTTTCGCTGCCGATCCAAGTTCACAATGAGGCGCGCTCACTTGAGACTGCAAAGGACTACCGAAAGGGAAAGCTGAGATGTGCCGCGCACCCAACTGGACAGATGAAAATTGCAAGCCATGAACCGTGGTCTGGAAGGCGAGGTCCTAATTGGAATCGGGAAAAACAAGACATTATTGGATTGGGATCAATAAAACCTGTGCAAGTTAAGGGCTTAATAATAAAGAGGGTCACTTACCTGAATTATCAGTTGCACGGAGTTAGAGGAACTGCACGAGGAAATTTTTGAAGACTGTGAGGCTTTAGTATTTCTGGAAGAATTGCTGGCCCATTGTTCATCAGGTAACTGAATGTCGTAATGAGAAGTAACTTAAGAAAGGTGGATAAAATCACATATATACAAACAGCGATGAGAACAAAATGAGAAATCAAACGACCACACAGGTTTGCATTTGAGACCTTAAATCTGAAATCACAGAAGTATAATATGATATCTACAATGCCAGTTCAATGGGTTTGAAAGTAAATTTGGAAAAATAGCATGGAATATTTTTAAATGTTTTTTGAGACTCCAGCGTATTTCCGCGTGGTGCTCAGTACCGGTTACAAATAAATTGGCACGGTGTTACCTACGCAAAACGGTAGCACCAGGGCATGTCAGCACAATGGGATAAACACAATAGAAATCGGTTAAAGGGATGGAAAAGGGCAATTTATAGCAATTTCAATAAGACGTACTGTGCGTTTAGATGCTCTTGTTGATAGCGTGATGTAGTGAAATAACGATTGGCAACATTAGAATAAATAAGATTCAGATAACACTGGGAGAACAAAGTGAAGCATTGTATAAAAACGAAGTTGCATTTCGAAGACATGGCATTTAAACTTCGCAGCTTAGTTTTAAATTATTCAATAAAAGTTTTACGAGAAGGCACTAGAAAAATTTAGGTGACGAGACCCACATTGATTAGGAAATCAAATATGCTCAGTTATCAAACACACTCGAGCCCGTTGGGTGTGCTCGTCACGTGATAAGTTGTAGATGAATGAAAAATAATTAATGCAATTCCGTGTGATTGACAACGATTGGCCTAAAACGGTAAAAGAAGGCGCATTTTGTTTATCCCTATCGCTACCACATTTAGAGGACTTATCATATGTTGAGATGTTGACGGCAATATAATATCGAGGAAAAGATGCCCGTAACTTAGATGGAAAAAATTGGTTTTGCAACGAGACTGACTAGATGAAGAAGAAAATAGATTTATTCGTTTAAACCATTTTTAGTGAATAATCTGTCAATAACTGTGCAATATATATTATAACACTTCTCTTAGCTAGGGAAGACAAGCCCGTTATTTTATTTCAATATTATCATTTTACCCCAAGCGGGGAGAGCGTATTTTTTCGAAGCAGCATAATGCTTTACTGTTACTAGTCAATTCGTAAATGTTGACATTTTGTCAAATCAATAGAAAAAAGACTCACTGCAAGGTTTACCACTAGTTCATCAATGAATATACCGACAACGAACACGGGAGGTATGTTGTTCGAACGGCAAAGGCGACGAATTTTTCGACGTCTGTGTGCAAAATTGTCATCGTTTTGAAAAGAATTTTGAAATTCAAAAGAGGGCGTGATGTCTTCATTCAATATGGTCCCATCGTGTGTCACGCTTTGCTGAGATACAGCATCTTCATAGACTAATTTAATCAATTCAATAGCAGACTGTCGTGTATCAATTGGAGGTTCGTCAAGGCATTCATCAGAATCACCCGGGTCATCACTTGAAGATAGCATGGAGGGTAGAAAGGAAAACATCCAAGAAGACCATGATTGTTCAGGCTCAGGATTTTCTGGCTCCAGCGACGGCAACAAAGGTATATCCAGCAAAGAAGAATTATCTGGAGTGGAGTGGGAATTTTCCGGGTTACCTAGACTGATTGCTTGTATTTTGGACCAATCTATAGAACCTTCATGCACCGCGGCGCAAATCTGAATCAGACGAGATAAAGCATTCATCTGATGAGGACTGAATCGAAAGTGCAAAGAGTGGCTGTAAACATTGATCGTTGATACAGTCGCCATGGAGGATTGATACCAATCTTGAGTGTATATAAGTTCTATCAAGCTTTGAAGGCTGAAGCGATATGCTATGGGTTCCTCGTAGAATTCAACGTAACCACTTGGGCCAGAATGATCCAAGCATAGGGTCATGTCAGATATTTCAAGCTTTCGATGTAACAAGTAACTGGATTGTTGTGTGTTCGTATAAAATGTTGGTTTCCAGTCAAATGAAGTTGGAAAGCAATCCAAATTTTCACCACTTAGTGATATGACAATGTTTTCTTGTACGAATTTGACATTTAGATTGCGGACCACAACCCGAATATTTGCAAGCAGGTGATTTAAGTAGGATTGCAAGTAACCAGGGATGAAAGATGAAGCTTGATCCTGAATGTTGATGGTTGAAGGAGCTTTTGAAGAGTTGCTCGGGTTTCCTAGGGTCAAGATGCACTCAACGGTGTGTAGGGAAATCGTAATATTTTCAGAATTCAACTTTGTCCATGGAACGTGTATTCGGAGTTCATGTACACGACCCGAATTCAACTTTACAGGAATAGGGAACAGCTGCTCCAGATAATCGCACCGTAGCTCTAGCTGATTCAGGATCAAGTCGCCTTCCCAAAACGACAAGGCAACCTGGTGCTCATTCAATCTTACGTATTTGTTCAAATAACCTAGCAGCAATTTACTAACGTAGGTTTCGAGTTTGAAGTACCTCTGCATTGTTTCGATCACTAAAATAAGAGATAAAGAGAGATGAAAAATAGGATTTTATTTAAATAACGCAAGATCAATGTGTTAAGCAATCAAAAGTTTCAAATTACTCAAGAAACTGACAAAATCCACGTTAAAAATTGTAATAAAAGAAGACACATGGGTAGTAGTTTGTTGTAAACGGATGTAAAACATTGCTGTGAATAGTACATATATAATATATAACGAAATAGCTCATAAATGAGATTGCTGAGCAGTTCGATGGGAGCAATCGTGTTTTTAGCTGAAGGTAAGACTCGGTCGCTCAAAAAACCATTCAAGTCTCTGTCCGAGCAAGAGAGGCTCGAACAAATGATCTTGATAAAGGCCCACCGGAGAGCTGCTGTGCTATACGCTGGTAAAAAATAGTCAGCTAAGTTTGGCGGATGATGCGTCTACAATTGATAATTCAGCAAATGTAAGCGACATTTAGAGGATTGTTCAATCCGATTCACCTGCAGATGAAAGCTGTAGCTTTACTACGAACCTCAGATATTCGTCAGGGAAGCTGAACTTTTATCGAAATTATATAGCTGGATAGTTAGACATTTTCATCCAGTTACTGAACCACTGACTAGCCAACTCTATACATAGAGCTGTAACTGGCAGTTAATTGTAATGTTTCATTCATGTAAGAGATTCTGAATAATTTAGAAGGAAGAACGGCAAATCACCATGAAATGATGGCATTTTCGAACAACATTCAAGCTTGTGCGAACGCGTTAATATAACCACTGCACATGCTGTTATTCTATCTGAGAGATTGAGGTTTTCTAACTGCTACCTCAACGTGATGATAAACACGCGTGCGAAATAAGCCTAATCGACACAACAACGAAGATATTTGCGACGTCGCTACTAAATCGGTTCAGCTTCGAACGTCATATATGTAGAACAAAGAACAAAGATGGAATTGGTCTCGAGATAAAATGCGTAGAACGCATATTTAAATTGAGTAGAATTCCGGAGCACCGTGCGCAGTACCAACAGGAAACAATAGCATGTTTCATTTATTTCCGCGCTGTTTGGACTCCCTAGACCGCGGTTGTTTATGGAATATCATGGCTCCCCATAGGGTCAACTGAAAACTCGTTAGCAGAATCTGGGCTTGCTAAAATTCTACTAAGACTCGAGTTAGCGTCTACCATCAGGAATCTACCGAATTTAATTTATAAATTTTAAAATGCAGCACTCTTGTTGAACGTATTAGTAGTTTCAATACACTGCTAATCCTCAAACATCCAAGTATCAAGTACCTTGGAACCATAATTATAGCCAACGGACAAACGAAAGATGGAGTGAAGTTAATCGAAAAATGTGCGTGTAATGCACTTTGACAGTTCACAGGCACTTTATGGAACAGGCTTGAGACTAAATATAAAACTCGAATAGTAAGAAGCATCCCGCCACGTATTACAGTACGGATGTGAACTTTATACTGCCAAAATTCGGCAGGGTTCGAGCGTACGGACAACTGTCGTCCTCGTTCAATATTTCAGCGGGGTGCGGCAGGGCTGCCCTATTTCGCCGTTCCATTTTAACTTCGCGATCGATGATGTCCTGAAGAAAGCTTTAGCTGATCTGGTGGGCGCAGGTGTTGAACTTCTACCGGGTGAGAGAGCTACCGATCTAGAGTATGCGGATGACAACCAAGTCCATCTTCTGGCCTGCACGAGTGGTTCCCCGAGCCGGGCGGAACTGCTTCTACCAACAGGAGAAGGGGCGAGGGCGAGTGACTGGCGCCTAAAAACCAGTTTGATTCTGGTAGATGGAGCTGGTGGCAACGTAGTTTAGCACGGTATTAGCTGTACAGCATTTGTACAGTATCAAAGCGGGACACAGTTAACCACCAAATTTTTCGGAGGAACCAATCGTGTTATGGCAGTGATGTTTAATCCTTAAAACCTTGAAGTGAGTCAACTGGGAAAACTAGATAATGAAAAAGCAATGCGGGCACAGAAAGAGTGTATAAAGTTGTCAGAGGCTTAAAAATTGTTTATTACACGGAAATTATCCCTCGCTAATTTTCAGTAAATCTAATATAATTAAAAGCAGTCAGTGATTTATTTAGTGAAAAACCTTTGTGAAATTCCAGGCGAAGATCAGCTGTTTTTTTTCTACCAGAGAGCATCAGATTAACCGAACAATAACGGTGACCAAAGAAACCCATTCCAAGATTCATAGAGCTTGGGCACTCTAAAAAGTTATGTTCTAGGCTACTGAAAAAGTTGAATATTAAATCGAAAACCTGCAGTCACGCGAACAGTTGCACAATCATAGAGTTCAGATGATATAAGATAGTGTCAAGTTGTCAGAGTGCCGAATTATAAGGGACAACAATTACGTTCCCTCGGAACTGCCCGGTGGTGGCATTGCTTCACATTTTAAAGGACATCAATCGATCCCAGCGCAATCTAGATATCGGTGACAGTTTGTGGCGCAGAGTAATAACCAATAGTAATTTTGTTATGGTTGCGGTTATCTATCGCACAACACATGTATATCCTCCAGAGTTCCCAAGCAAATGAGACAAAAACGTGGTGCAAATGATTGCTATATACCAAAAGACTTCCATTCGACTGATATAGACGGAATGAATCTGGAATCTTCGAACGATTCGTTTCGAAATGAGCTTTTCGATTTGTCCCTTAGAATGAGTTTAGTGCAACACTTAAACCCTCCAGCACAATATGTTTTAACCTGATCTTCAACGCTGGATTTGATTTGATACGTCGATATTTTATATCTGAAAATTGGTCTTTTTCTTGGCTACAGCGATCATGGCCCGCTTTGGTTTACATAGACATCTGGCTCTCTCTCTCCTATATTACCTGAAATTTCAAAACGAAATTATTTGCGCTTAAACAAAACAGATTTACGGAAGCGTGTCACTACGTTAAATTGGTCCCTGTCGAACGACTTAAATATGGTGAAGATGTGGTCGCGCTTCCTGGCTAACATTGTCATTCTCACAGTTTCCGTACCATCAGTGTATTATTCTCGAAACCCTCACTCACCAAAGTTTGATGAAAATTGCGGAGATAAGTGCATCGAAGAAAAAATGTGGAATTGAAATCGCGTTACGCAGCAAGACATTCAATGTTGAATGCAAGAATATCAGAAAAGTAAGCACGGAAACGGAACGAAGAAAGCGGGACTAATATGAAACGTGATATATGAAGGAATCGGTAGATGCCACCAGCCACAAAGTAAGCCCATTGGAAATGAATGGAAACCGGTTCAATGCTATTTCGGTTACATAAGGTGTTCCACAAGGTTTGATATATGGTCTTCTTAGGTTTAATATCTTTGTTAATGATCTGTCTGATGTCAAAAATAGAAACTGCTTGCTTTGCGAATTGATACAAATGTAAAAGGGCACGTCCTGCAAAGGAAACTGAATCAGTTGGGTGACTGGTTCGTCCTACCTGTCAATCTGGAAAAGTGTGCACAATGCACACAGGAGCTGAGCTCTTGTTGTGAACGTACTCTATTGACGGTGCAAGCATAAAGTCTGTACAATTATTATTATATTATTATTATTATTACCACACAAGTCTTTACAGACGATGTGCCAACAAGTATACCATGAAGAAGGTACATGATGAAAGAAAAAAAGAAAAAAAGAGGGGGATTTTTTGTCTGTCTGTTTACACATGCCGTTTTTGATCTTTTTTTGTCTTTTTTGGGAAAAGGGAGGGGGAGGGTCATTGATAAACGGGAACACAAGCACGGCAGGATTCTCGCCACTGGTTCCTTTCTTTTGCCATCACACTGAGTGTTATCAGCCACATATCTTCACGGTCCTTCGGACCTGACAATATCTTAGCCCACTCTCTGACTGGATCAGGCTTGTGCTTTCATATCTGTACAATGCGAGAACTTGAAATACTGATCCCTGAGTCCCTAAAGGCTGAAAAGAAATCCTCCAAAAAGCACTCACCACGACTCGGGTGTAATGGGTTGCTCAACAACTTCTTTAAATGCTTACCCCTGATATATTCGAGGAAAATGGCTTACACATCAGGCCCCTTCGTGAATACGGACTGCCGGTCTGTTATCTATAATCGGAAGGAAAGGAAACTATCCTACAGAAATTTCAGCGTAGAGCGGATAAGACGGTAAAAGGTTTTATTTTCCCCTATGAGGATCACCTTGGGAAGTTACACCTGTATTCAATGGAGTTTCGACGTAGAATGTTTCACATTCTTGTTACCAATCGAGTACTTCTGGGAAGTTACGGGTCGACATTGCAGTATCAGTATCAGTATCACAGGGCGATAGTCGACCAAGTCTAAACGAGTGCCCAGATTCTTTCGGATGTGTGCTTAAAAACACCCGTCACTACCAGGATTGATTCGTAAGTAACACAGGCGTGTGTAACTGTGAATGGAAGATGGGAGAGGTCTCATCAGCGAAAGGTGAGAGATTTAATGCATGTCGCATGTCCAGCCGAATGAAAAGACGATGGACAACAGTTTATTTCAACAAATATCAAAAATGAAAAAGAAACGCTTTTTGGTGTTTCAAAATGATTTTCCAAACATTTTTGTAATTTTGGGCCACGAATATGGAGGGATTTAGTCTTAAGGGTAATTTTTGACCGCCGAAGAAGCTCCTCCCTTATGGATAGGTACAACAACGGCTGTTCTCCAGTCCACAGGAGGGGTACCCTGACTGGGGGATGATGTGAAAAGTTCTGTGATCGGCACAGCTAATATAGGAGCTAGAAGTCGGGGCTTGCCGCGTTGTTGTATGCAAGGTTGGCCAATATAGTCTGGACATTGTGTACCTCGAATGTAAGGTCATTGTAGAGGGGACGTTAAGTGAGTACACACTGAAGTGATGGCGCAGAGGCGTTCGAGTTATAACCTCGGCGTTGCACGCTTTGAAAATGCAAGAAAAACAACTGAGCCTTTTCAGTGCTTGCAATGACGGCAGAGCCATCGTCTCCTCTCAGATACCTACACCTATTCGTGTTGATCATTTAGATTGAACGTACAGTGATTCTACCCTCTGGCAAACAAAGGAAAGATCTTGATCATACTTTTATTTTAAAGAGTGGAAGATGCTTTGGCTTTAGGAGCGATTCACATTGCCTGCTCGGGCGGTAACTGAGTGGAATGCATTGCTGCAAGACTTATTGTTAGAATCAGAGGTGAATTTCAAGGAATATTTGGAATCCTATCAGTTAACTGGACGTAATAAATTCATTGGTCTTGTATCATTTCATTCTGTATATTCTGTTTGATCCACAATACACGAGAAATAAATGAAGCTCAAACGGGAATAGCTTTTCTACTTCTATCAAAAAAATAACAGCGGGACACCAGCTCGATGAAAGTATCAAATCACTTCAGCATATTATTATCTGTCAAGTATGGAAGTAATACACTAGGTCGCATTAACGTAATCTTACAGA
>JACCGJ010017681.1:0-74059 GCA_013407085.1 Atriophallophorus winterbourni
CTCCGCTATTAGGGTAAAATTCCTTGTTCTAAAACAAAAGACTAGATTATTCAGAAAACAATATCGTGTTAAAGCCAAGTGTATCAAGTGTATCACATTAAAAGATGTCCATCGCGTTGGACCTACGACTCTATCAGTTTTGTGAAATTATTTCCACTCTCTCGGAAAAATGATTGCTGTATGATCTATTTATACCTTTAATTAACAGTATTTTTTATTGGATTAGAACACATAATTCCAGTTTTGATCATCACTCAGCCAAACTCATTCTCATGAAGAATTCATATTACGTTTGTACTTACCACATATTCCGACATGCGACATATCATTGGTTAGAGGAAGGGTTCCATTTTAATCGACTTCAATGTAATTTGCATTGTGAACGTTTTTTTCAAAAATAACATATTGCATTTTTTTATATTACAGACGAATTTCAAGCACTTCGATCAATCATTCCGGAATAATCTTCAACAATAACACTCGACAAAACTTTCTTTTTGAGCATACGGTTTACCGTCGTAATCGCGAAATTAACAGCACACACCATATTGTATTCTTCATGGTGCCATTTTACAATTATCCATACTCAGTTCATCATTACATTTGCTTGAGTTATAATAAAAATTCGCCATCCCATTTTCATTCTTTTTCTAATGAAGCGTACTTCGATCTAGGCAGTCGAATTGTACTCTGGTTATCGAGAGCGAAACACAAATACTGCAGATTCTTTCCGTGGACTAAGCATGATTTGCCCGAGTGTAAGTGGAATGAGAGCCACCTTGCTTGAGAACAGATTGAAGTGGGGTATAGATTAATGGCGAAAGATTCGTAACAGCATGGCCCCGGCGCCGATTGAACATTCATCATTGATATAACTGAAACGTAAATATACTCAACTGAATCTGGACATGCCGGGACTGATTAAAATCACGGTTAGCTCTGAGATGAATCTTGAAAACATGTTACTTTCCGCTTAGCATTTTCGTAGGAAGGATTTAGGGACCACTGCAATGATCTCCTATGTTGAATCCTGGTGGGAAAGATTCAAGGATTTATGGTTAAAAAAGTTAATACTTTACAGCACCACAACACCACAGCTCACAACACTGAGCAACAAACCTATATGAAACACAGTTATGACCAAAGTATCATCCTGTGTGAGTTCCAGATGCTGGTGAAGCAGTTGATAAAGCAATACAGCGCAAAAACGACCATATACATTAAACATTCCTGAGTGACACGCTTGGCCAGTATGTTGTAGCTGTGGTGGGCACGTTCCGCATCCCGAAATTTACGGACTATAAGATCATCGGTCATAAGTCCCTGAAAATAACGTCGGACACATTCGAAACACGGTGTGAGACTGGCCGCATGATAACGTCACGAGGAATTAGACCAAGCGCATCCGAGCTACATACAGGAGAGTAAAATGCAATATAACATCAAACAAAAACACTATAAAGTCAATCAGTCGCTGACGAAGTAATGTGGAACATTGCGCAATACCCGAATATGTGTCTAGAGCGAAGGCTGCCCATTTACAAGATCACCTGAAACTGTTAAGTTTAAAACAAGACCGCTAGTTAAAAGCTAGTGAATGAACTCAAGTTTTAGTATATGTACATCAAACAGTAGAATTCGAGGTTGAAAAGCAATATTCCGGGGCGTATGGAATGTTCTATAACTAATCACGAACAGCTAGCACACACCGAAAGAAGTAATCCGGAATCAATTTTCAAGAGATAAGCCGCGTTGTTTCGGTGAAAATGTACATGAAAATTACAATACACGCTGATGTAGCTACTCGGATCAATAATTACACACGTGAGTTCACCCGTACATATGTCCAAACCACCGTCAATACAACTACCCACGCACAAACTTTATGGCTTCACCCTCTTCCCATTGGTGCAATTGTCTGCGCGGCCTTGACCGCATACTTGCTACGTTGTACCCACGTTCTGGCATGCGTGTTCTGGTTTGGGTATCACTTCAGTTGACGACGGGATGAAATCCGAGTTCAGCGAAAATTCACTAGCTGCTACAATATGACGAAGCTGAAATGAAGCCATCTGATGCTTCAGTGGCGGTATTGCTAATAAATATACAATCAATGTTAGACGAACCAGGTGAGAAAAACTGTTTCGTGAGGGGTTTTGATAAACTATTCGCCCAATTTTGGTTTCACAGCTACTCGCAAAACACTTTACGGCAGCACATTTCAGCCAGTTTTGTAATGCACCACAATAATATACAGTCCACAGTTCAAGCAGAACAATTCCACACTTTAAACAAGGGGAAGCTGTTGGAGAGAGTCGGTTCAATATTTAGACGTGACTACAATCAAACACTCATATTCAATCTCTTCAACTAACTATATTCACTATGCCGCGAATGAACTGCCTGTATTGACTACTTTCTCCTTGCTGCAATTACATGCTTTCATCACACTCTCACATAGTTCCTACCGAGTTGTAGAATGACACTATTTGTATTAGGACGTGTTGATTATGGTGTGTGAGCCATAACAAACACAGTCACTATTGTGTAGCACAATCAGGCATTAAAGTGTACTTCAGTTTTCATGCATTTCTGTCCAGTATTCCAGCTAACTCTTCACTCTTCTCAGTTTGATTACGAGATCATACTACCTACCCACTCCGATACGACAGCTGGCTGGGTTATATATTCAGAAGGAAAAATGGTCCCAAAGTTCTACTCTTTCTTCTTCTTCTTAATCCCTTGAGTTTCTGGAGGAACATAGGGCCTCGGCAACTTGTCTCCAGTTTGGTCTGTCCATAGCAGCCAGTTTGATGTCGTTCCAGTTAAGTCCACACTTGCGGATTTCCTCTTCACACGAGCGCTTCCAAGATAGCATTGGGCGTCCGACCCGTCTCTTCCCGATTGGGTTCCATACCAGAGCATGACGCGTGATGTCATCATAAGGTTTCCGCAAGGTGTGCCCAACCATCTCCACTTTCTTCTACTGATCTGCTGGGCGATCGGGTCCTCAGCAGCAATCTGCCACAGGTCTTGATTCCTTAACTTTTCTGGCCATTTTGCCTCAATTATTCGACGAAGGTAATTATTGTTGAATGATTGCAAGCGGCCAGAAGACTTTGCTGTCACTCGCCAGGTTTCCGATCCTTAGAGTAGCAAGGATTTGACGAAAACGTTTGCAAAACGGATGCGAAAACTTTAATCATTTGCCGTACAAGTTGAAGAGAACTTGCTCCTAATCGTTGACTTTAAATGCACTGTATAAAGCGTCAACTTTAAGCTAAGAAACAGCGGGTACTGCTAGGGGCTGCTGAATGTAGATCACGCTGTAAGCTAGCAACGGCAGCCAATCGACCGAGTAATGCCTATTGCAGTGAGCGCTGTGGGGAGTGATTGCTTCGGTAGAATCGGTCTGTTTATTGATTCGAAACGCTATGGAACATGAAACAGTCGTGCGACCGTGATGTACATCCATGAAGTACATCGACCGAAGTAAACCACCACCGTCACCCAAATCAATATAGTCATTTATTCGACAGGGGTTATCTAACTTTCGTTATTGATATGCTTTTACTGATCCTTGGCTTACCAGTCAGTTTGTGTTGTGAAATATAGACTGGTAAAGCTTCATTTTTGCGAACCGATGATTTCTCAGTGACTCTATATGCGCTCTGGTAAGATTTCAAATCAGTACGAATACTGAGAATAAATTTAATGCTTTACACGCGAATGTTTCCATGAGAATTAAGACTCTGCTTTTGTTTGAGAGAAGGTTTTCTTGCCACAAGGACTGAATTGTGTGCATATTTCTCAGAAGGCTCACGGAACCTGATCTTACTGTCTCCACCTGACGATGGCAAACAGCCTGAAACCGGTAGTGGTGTGTAAGGGATGGGGATGTGAGCACAACAATACTTTGAGACCAGTTAACATTCTGTATTTTTTGTGGAAAATGTTTCAGAATACAAACTGGACTAAGGTAATACCATTCACAGGGTGCGTGGAAAGATTCTTCTCGGGAAAATGAGAAATTTGCACTAGAAATAAAAGAAATTAACCAAATTATACGCAATATTCAAAATGAACACATGATGATGATGATGAAAACGATAGTGAGTGTTTAGAATTGAGCATCTCATCGGAGGATATTGACTGATGAAAAAAGGGAACAGATCTAAACACGCTCGATAAAGTCAAGTTGCTGCTGGACCCCAAAGAACTTTTTTGTACTTCTCTCGAAGAGCTCGTTCAACTTCCGCGGCATGTTGGCTGTCCCGCGTCTCGCAAACACACTTCACTTGCACACTGAAGATGCTCGAACGCATCCAAGCGCGTTCGTGAAATATATCTTTGATGCTGATTCGAAAACGAATATGAAAGATTCAGCAGATTTTAATTTGAATGCGTGTTAATTAAGTTTATAGAATTTGTATGATATTGCCAATTATATCAAAGCTATGCAATAATTGTAGATTATGATGAATAGACTAAAATTGCTGAAGGCATAGAATGGAAAGCGGTATAAGAATATGGTCGAAACGTCAGTTTGGGATCGAAAGGTGAAAAGTTATTGTGATATTTCAACAATATTAGAACGTCACTTTAGGCACAGAAGATTGTGGTGGTACAAAGTGCGTTAGCGATGTGTTTGTACCAATCATGAGATTTCGTGTGATATTCAGAAAACCGCCTTCTGGCATAACCCAAGAACAGGATTGCGCAGAAAAGATCGACGAGGACAATCGTGTGAACGCATCAACTTGCGTTTCGGACGGATTAAACGAGAACGCTTTGGGCGACAACATCTTCAAAAGTATGAGTCAATAGAAAAAGTTAGCTGCAATCGAACGATATGCTATTCGTTATGTCGGTCGAACGAGCCTTCTGTGGCGAGAGCTTGAAGTGTCCTGGTTGGCACGACATCGACTGACAAACCAGATCGAAGTGACAGTCGGAACTGATACGTTTCAGGACACCGTTGTGGTTGATAGATAGATAGATAGATAGATAGATAGATAGATAGATAGATAGATAGATAGATAGATAGATAGATAGATAGATAGATAGATAGATAGATAGATAGATAGATAGATAGATAGATAGACGCGTTTTTTATTCATTGTCCTGTGCCTAATAAACGCTGTTGACCAATCGGGTTTCACTGGTGAACGCGATTTGCGCTGGATTGGTTGACCTCAATGACGATTTGAGACGCAACCTTCACGTGGCCGTGACACGCTGAGTTTGACGTTATTAAAAGTGCATCGATTATTCTCAAGTTTGTGCAATCGATGATATAGACGTTATAAATCGGAACGCTACATGGCCTTGCTTTGGAAAGACCAAACTGGAGACAAGTTACCGAGGCCCTATGTTCCTCCAGGAACTCAAGGGATTAACTGACAACATGGCCTTGAACGACTTGACGTAAACACTTTGTGATTCTCACAATCCTTACCCTATAACATTACAAAGAGTGATAATTTTCAAGTATACTTGCGTTTGAAATCAAAATCTTTACCATGAGTGGAAAAGAGGGTGATTCAAAATAGTATAATGAAGGTTGTTAGAAAAATGATTTTTTTGTTAAACGACTAATGATTACAAAATATTCTGAAACAAGTGCATGATAAGATGCACGTGCCCATAGTAAAAGATGGGTTGAATCACAAATTAGAATACGATCAAACGCAACTATCGAATTATAGTGTTTATTCCACGTTAGTTCTTTCACAAATGTTGACACCTATACAAGTATATGTTTTCATCAATTACGGTCGCCACACTATAGGGTATACTTCCCGGAATGATTACTTCAAATTAGACCACGTCAGTCGATACGCGGTCTCTTTAATTTCATCCATGAATGTTAGAAACTGTGTTAATTTGCTACCAATTTACGCCATTCTTTTTGCGTTTCTGTTTCAACTAGAACAATCATCACACTGTAATGTTTTACGGCACGTTAATGAGAATTGCTCTTCGATGGCTTCCGCGCCAAGAAAAATCGCCGGAGCAAGAGATTTGTATGCGTATTTGACGAACCTGGCACCGAGGTCTCGTAAGAGGCAACACATTTCCGCGATTCCACCTGGGCGGTCGCTCACCACAACCAAAAACCGACAAAGTCGTCCTTCGAACGCTAAGCCACGTTCGATCACACGACCAAGAACGGTTGTATCAATGTTCCCTCCAGACAGAATTGGAACGACTCTGAAACGAAGGATGATGACGTGTGTGTGTGGACAACAATAGCATCATTAAAAACACGGTGTCCGGTCACATTAATCGTCAGACACTTAATCGCCGACACTTAATCACCGACACTTAAGGCCTAGACACTTAATCCCCAGGCCTTTGATCCCCAGACATTTAACCCTCAAGTCACTTCATCCCCAGTCACTTAATCGTCAGACACCTAATCCCCAGTTTGATAACTTCAGACGAATGCAGAATAAGTTTAAATGAATTTATTCAGCAGAAGAGATATGCTATTTATTATAAGAACGTCCATCTTTCCGTCGTTGAGTATCGCTGAATTGCTCGAGATGTCACACCATGCAACGAAAAATAAATGAACTAGGGATGAAATCAGACTATGAGGCAGACGATGATTTACGCCTCATGATTGTGTCGTTGAATGATGCATTACAGTCACTCTTTTCTTGAAAAAATCCCACCTGGTGGACATTTCTTAACGGTTTGCGAAAGGATTGCCGACAGCATAGGGTCTTAGTTCTTCAAACAAGTGCTGGGGTTCAAATCATACAAAAGAAGAATTATGCTGAGATATGCGCATTCTTCACTAGTTATCAAACTGGGGATTGGGTACTGAAGATTAAGTGACTGGGTATGAAATGACTTTGGGGTTAAGTGTCTGGGGATCAAATGTCTGGTGATTAAGTGTCTAGGGAATAAGTGTCAACGATTGAATGTCTGAGGATTAATAGTCTGACGATTAAGTGTCCGTAAACCGAAAACACAAACCAAATAGTTCGCGCTTTTCAGGCTCGATTTATATTCGCTTTATTTCGACGAAATCACCCACGATGTTTGTAAAAAATGTAAAATAGTCGTGATCCGAAAGATTTTCTCTATGGCAAGTTAAAATCAGGAAGTCTACCACCAAGCAGAACGCACTGGTCGTACAAAAGATTTTGCAAAAGAGATATAAAATAGATAAATAAATAGATAAATAGACCCTACGAGTTTGGAAGAACTTGCTCTTAACCGTATCTTATAAAATCCGTATGTAAAAGATCATTTCCAAGAATTGGAAGTGCAAATATTTTTCACGGATGCTGAATGTAGATCAAGCTGACACTATGCCACTGCCACCGATAGGCCAAATATTGCCTATTGCTGTAAGCGAAGCGAAAGATATCGTTCCTCCCATTTGGACTGATAAGTCATTTGAAACTCGTTGGAGCAATAACGATTCAGGCACATGTGTCGTACATACATAGTTGACTTCAATCGAGCCTGGACACCATGATTCCAAAAGGAAATCTCACTTCTAGATCGCATATATCAGAGAGCTTCTAAGCTGGTCATTGGACTCGAAAATACGCCATTCGCCAGGCGACTCAGACGAGGACACTTACACAAAGAAGAATGCGAGGTGATCTCATCCTCGCATACAAAATACTTAATACTGTTTCCCATCTTCTGGACATAATATTCCACCTACGAACTTCCAGCAACAGCCGTGGTCATGGTTGCAAGTTGGAAATACCACATTCCAAACGGAACTGCCGCAGGTATTTTTATTCGGTACGTTTGTGCTTTGTTTGGAATTTCCTATCTGCCGATTTGGTGAGCTCAAACAGTTTATCTATATTCAAATCAAAACTTGACGATTATATGAGAGCTAATCCGAATTTTGCCCCAAACTATTAATAAACTATCATCGTCCCATTGATTTTGATTTTATTTAGACATATATATATATATATACACACATTTGTACCTATATTTCCACTCTATGTTTATTGCTTTTTCAACCATTAATCTTGAATCTTGAATCTTGAAGGAGGTCAACAACCAATCTACTAGAATAAGTGACACTTTTGCCTAGTCTGAGGATCATGCTACTGATCCGAACATCACTCACGTTTTTCCTTCCAGTTCAGGAAGCAAACCAGCTAGCAGTGCGGCCATCGCAGTTGCTCCAGCACCTTCCACCACACATTTCTCCGCTTCCAGCAGACGTAAAATGGTGCGATGTATGTGAGCCTCATCCACGCAAACCATTTGGTCAACTTGCCCGAGACACGTTTCCAGAGCGTTGGTGCCAACTTGCGAAACGGCTAGACCTAAACGTATCGGAAAAATTAATGTGGATAAAAGAAAAATTAACAAGATTAGAATACCTAAGCGATGTGTTGCTCACGTCCCTCGAAATTACACTTCACTACCGGTTTTTAGCTTTTTGCCGTCATCAGATGGAGACAGTAAGTTCAGGTTCAGTGAGCCTTGAAACAGTGGATAAATGGTAAACAAGATTATAATTGAATGCCCCTGTTGCATAAGGTTCGTACAACGAACCACGATGTTCAAACACAGAATCACATAGTGATTCGTGGTCAAGCACTCAAGGCGCTTATGGATGACCAAAGTGATGTGTTGCTCACATCCCCCGCACATACACGCCACTACCGGTTTCTGGCTGTTTGCCATCATCAGGTGAAGACAGTAAGAATAGTTTCAGTGAGACTTGAAACAGTAAATAAATGGCAAACAAGGTTATACTTGAATGCCACTGTTGCTTTACAATAACTACCTTTTGTAATATTGTGCTTGGTTGTCTTGAGGGGAATTCACTATATCGAACTCCTCAGCAATGCGATGCGTAAAATTCGAACACACAAAGGAATGTGGATTGTTCTCAAATGCCGAAGCTATGATCACTCTTAAAACTATACGTTTCAAATCATTTGATCGGTTGACTTCGGGTGACTGTGTGGCTGTCTCAATCTGGACAACAAATGATTCTTTGTAAACAAGTTGCGTTTGTATGCCACTGTTGGGTAAGGTTGGTACGACCAACCTGTTCAATCACATGAGCCCACACTCATGTAGACAGGGTTTAAAACCCATGACCATGAATGTCGCATTTCTAATTGCTACATTCTCACTGAGATTAACCTCGCTGACTTCACGTGATGAGATGAAGCGGTCAGAAAGCAGACGTGGTGTGTATGCTCTTGGTTTCGCAAACATTCGGTTCCAAGGTTGTCACAGCCGGGGGCGGCAGTGGGGATGAGCTCCCACTGTCTATAAAATGCTTCCATATGGCGTGCGTCTCAAACAGCCTTTGACAACCAAAGCCCAGCTTCTGGCCTGCACGTGGCGGAACTGCTTCTACTGACAGGAGAAGGGGCGAAGGCGGATGACTGGCGCCTCAAAACCAGTTTGCTCCGGGTAGATGGAGCTCGTCAGCCTGGGAGGGCAGTCCATCTAAGGGAAGGAAAACCCTTATTCCAAACCTCCGCTGCCTTGCGGCATACCCGATTGCGGGAAAGGCTTCGGGAGTGAACCCTGAGGAAAAATCCTTGCTGCCTTGCAGGTTGCACCTGGTCGTGCAAAGGCTAGAGAGGCGTACTCGAACAATCGCCGAGGCACTTCAAGAGAGGCGCTAGAACCCTCAAAATGGTCACCGGCTCTCGTGAAGGAAAACAACCGCTGCCTTGCGGGTAGACTTTTGAGTCAAAGGCTCCGGGTGGGGTCCCCTAAGCCAACCCAATACTTCGGCCTTGGCAACCGGGTAGTATGTCGCCTTCAACAAGAACCATGGAACCTACATTTTTCTTTCATCATGTACCCTCTTCATGGTATACTTGTTGGCACATCGTCTGTAAAGACTTGTGTAATAATAATAATAATATTCGCAAACATTCGCAAAACTGATTATTGATATCGATGCGATCAATTTAATGAGATACAATCTGTGGGTCTGTCATTCAATGTCTGGCTGGGTCAATTTAGCGTAGTGGAAACATTACCCTTCGCAAATTACAGCAACCTGCTTCAATAACGTTTCACGAATCAGGAAAGAAACTTTTGTGACATATTTCAGAGTCATAACCTGGTAACCATTATAATGATCGAAATTCCTGGAGTTTTCGCGCGTGGTGACTCAATTTAATTCACAACCTCAAAAAAAACCACTGGTCACCAACAAACGCGAAACATACATGGGAAACCATGATTTGAACTCTTTCAAAATCATCTCAAAGGTCTAAACATTTCAGATTCGCAAATGTCTCGAAACATTATATCCAAAGCATGTTGTTGATGTTGTTGTTGACCTGCTTCGGTTGATGCCGACCGTGGATGTATGTGTTTTTTGTGCTTCACAGCATTTTCGAATGAATAAACAGTCCGAATCGGTAATGACAATCTCTCCCGGCGTGATCTGCGTTCAGCAGCCATGAGCTGTGTCCGCTCTTCCGCAGCATGGACGTGACGCTTTACAAAGTACTTCCACAGTGAGCGGTCAAAAGCAAGTTCTTCCCAACTCGCGGGGTCAATGTCAAAAGATTTCATATCTCATTTGCAAACGTCTTAGTTCCGCAAGTGCGGTCTGTCCAAAGGTTGACCTTCTGATTTAAACTCATCACGAGCGCATGACGGTTTTATGTTCCACCGCTTTTAGAATGACTAAACAGTTCGATTCGGGAGTGGTAATCTCTCCCGCGGTGCTCAGTGCGATCGACAGTCGATCGTCGGCATGTTCTACGCTCAGAGGTTAAGAGCACTATCTGCCCTTCCCCAGATGCCACACCCAATAAATTCAGTTGATGTGAAGTATTTTGCCAATGAGAATAAGCGTCAATGACCCCAATAGGAAATTAAATTAGACACACGAAAGTTCCTCATTAATTTTTAGTCAGCCAATAAGAACCCGGA
Organism: Atriophallophorus winterbourni; assembly: GCA_013407085.1. Classification (NCBI taxonomy): domain Eukaryota; kingdom Metazoa; phylum Platyhelminthes; class Trematoda; order Plagiorchiida; family Microphallidae; genus Atriophallophorus; species Atriophallophorus winterbourni. The sequence continues at coordinate 10,912 of JACCGJ010017681.1, forward strand.
TTACGGGCATCATTAAGGAGATCCGTTTTATAAAGCAAAAATATTTAACACACGGTGTCAATCCTTGAATTTAGAGTAATCACGTCATGCACAATTCCGAACAAGGCAGACAGAATTCAAATTTGTGACTTGTAAGCCACTGTTGACTAATAATGTTGCGTGGGATATGCTCAACCGCATGTGCACACACACATTGATGGGGGGGTTAAACCGAGGGATTTGATAGAAAGTTTCCCATCTACGAGCATTTTCATCACACACACACACACCAAACGAATGGTTTGGTGCTGTTTGCACGCATACATGCCTTGAAACCTTGGAGGAATGGTAAAGAAGTTGTACTTATATGACACTCTTGGATTCGGTTGATAAAGGCAACATATTTAATCACTTGTCCAAACAAATGTAGATGGTGTTAAACCTATGATCATGAACACAAACGCTCATTTGCATTTAGTTCCATCACACATACCCCACGACCGGTTTCGCGATGTTTCCACTCACCAGGTAAGAACAATACACCCGTGATCCGCATGTCTTGAAGAAGGAGAATAATCGTGAACAGGTTGTAAGTTCAACTTACAAATACAGAGATTCCTATTTGAAAAAAGTGGGCGTGCGGACCCGTGCCATTGATGACGTCATTATTTAATAAAATATAGTGTGATTTACCATCTGCTACAGTAGAGTGAATTTGAGTGAAGACCATTCGACCCGCTTTCAAAGAATTTGTAAATCCTGGACACCGATCGGATTCCACGCCCTGTCAAAAATGGCAATTTAAAGAAACCCTTAAATGAACGGACAACTGATTAATCATTTTGATTACCGATCATTTTTTTGCATCGCAAATATATATATATATATATATATATATATCTGTTAACACCGTGAGCGTTTAACTTGTGACACAGAAGCTTCGTCAGACCAAGGCTGATAGTCAGGACAGGGTTCATGACCATATAGCATTTCAACCACTATCTCTGTTTGGACTTTACAGCTGAGCAGCCTATAGTAATCCTAGGTGGGCTCTCATGTCACATAGACATGATCATGATCAGAGGTCGATTTGCCTAATACAGTGTTGTATTGTTACTAATCTCATACAAGCGAACATGGTTGAGGCTGGTGGACAATTTGGTTCACATCTGTAAAAAACCTGAACTACTCGAATTAAGCAACGGTATACTTGCATGACACTGTTAAATAGGGTTTGTACAACGAACCACGATGTTCAAATACAGAACCACTAAGTGATTCTTCGTCAAACACTTGAGGCGCTTATAAACGAGCAATATAATTTGGTGCTCATATGGGATGTGTGCTCAAATCCCTAGTACTTAAAATCTAATTGACCGTTCACTTTAAGATTAAGATTTGTTACTTACGTTTGCATCCGTGCTAAGCGCCAGATTGTGGTGATCTCTGTCACATTCATCTTATTGACCGCCAATCAACCGAGCTTAGCAAGTTCGAACACCTCGTGCATGTAAATACTTTCACATTGTCTGAATTGACGCTGTGATCTATATCTAAGACATGTTCTGCCAACGCTGCTCTAAGTGATTGCATTTCCATTATCAATAGACGATCGTTCCCGAGCATATTCCAATCAAATGCAATATTCAATATATTTCCACGATACTCCATGGCGACGCGGCTAGCTATGCTTTGAGTATACTTGGAGCAGTCCAGAATGCTTGCCTGCATACTCAATAATCAGAATGTCGGCAAAAAGTGCCCTGCATGGCGAGGGTTCGAACTATATCGGTTAACGCAAAAACCATTGACCAATCCGATGGAAGTGACAACCGGGAAAGACATCTTTCAGAATCACGGTTATGGTTGTATGTTTTGCTTATATAAGATGGGCGTGTGTTTTGTTGTTTGTCTTGCATGTACATTAACAATCGGTGTAAGTGATATGTTAGGTGGGGCCAGGAGATTATCAACTATTTCTCATTCTGCACACGCTTTGATTTATTTCACATTATTGCATTTGAACCCACTTCTGGTTGTTTTACGGACGGATTGTCTGATTGTTGATTGCCAAAACCGTCTGGTACGGACATTGATGAAAACTGTGTATATAATAAAAAGGAATTAATAGGATCTGTGCTCCACTACCATACGGCTCACACATCGATAAAATGATAAGTCTTATTGATTGATTGATGTGAGTGTGATCGTTCAAAGGCAGAATTTTAGGCGCTAGGAATAAAAATAAGGCCATAGCTGGGTCCCCTACTTTTGCAATTTTCAACCTGAAGCCTGGCAAAACTTGTTCTCCTGTTGAGATGACGAAAAATGGCGTTTATTATTCAGGTCTTGGTGGGATAGAAATTCACGTGTGTAACTAGGAATAATTTCAATTCTGAGACAGACTTAATGCACTAAGTATTATGTTAATTTCAAGCAAATTACAATGAGAAGATTAGATAGAATATCCGATAACGTCCGTGGATTATTTTCCTGTTAATAAATAATGTGAGATTTACAGTATTACGAAAAAATTGACACTCATTCATCTGGAGAAAAACTACGAATGTAACATACGAGTTCAAATACAATTCAGTTTGTGGATCTAGTTCAACTTACAATAATTTTTATCCGAGGATTAACCTCTTTGACTGCAGCGACGATTCCTGCGATCAATCCACCTCCACCGACTGGGACCACGATAGCATCCACATCGGGAACTTGTTCGAGGATCTCCAATCCAATTGTACCTTGCCCCGCTAGAATTTGTGGATGGTCGTAGCTACGAGGAAAAGGAAACTGGTTGATATCGTGAACGTACCCTCCCTACCTAATGAGTGCAAATGCATGAAACCTGTCTTGGGGCGCGTGTGATTTAAATGGATGCAAATGCGCTTTTTAGTTCATGGTTTTGGGTTTAACCTCTGTTTACATGAGTGTGGGCCCATGTGAATAAACAGGCTGGTCGTACCAACCTTACCCAACCGTGGCATACAAGCGCAACATATTTACCATTCTTATACTGTTTCAAATACATGCGGAACCTGATCCTACCATCCCTACTTGATGAGTGCAAATGCGCGAAACCGGTCTTGTGGTCTTCCGAGCCCACGGGTTTAATCCATCTACCTGATTGAGCACATGCGAGTGAACAGATTGATAATGCCAGCTTTATTCAACAGCGGCTTACAACTTCCCATCTTGTTTAACATTCCTTTATGGTTTCGGGGCATGTAGATCCTGATCATACTATTTATTCACGATGAGTGCAAACAGCACGAACACGGTCGTGGGGTGTGTGTGATGGAGATGCATGCAAGTGAGCTTTTATATTCATGGTCATGGGTTTTAAACCTAGTCTACATGTTTGGAGGCTCATGTGATTGAACAGGTTGGTCGTACCAACCTGCTCTTTGACTAACGAGCTCAAACTGTTAGAAATCAGTAATAGGGAGTTCGTTTAAATGACCCATAATATTTCGGGTTCCGGGATGATTTCATTTGAACGGTTCATGCGATACCATCTTCTGAATTATGAGAAGATGAGCAAAATCTGCCGCAATCGATCGAATATCGATCGATTTGTCAATGTCTGTTAAGCGAGCCATGTGCGGCGAGGGCTTGAATGAAACCGTTTAAGAGGCAATCGATTGACATATCAGCTCGAACTGACAACCGGGACGGACACTTATCAGTATCAGTGTCATGATTGATGGAATTTCCTATGTAAGATAGTCTTGTGTGTTTTGTTTGATTTGTCTTGTACGTACTAAACGCATTTATCCAATCGGCTGCTTTTGTGTTTTGGGATTCGTGGGTGAACGCGATTGGTGTTGACCTTTTGACCTCAAGGATGAAACGCGACACACTCGATGTGGGTGCGTGTTTCATGTTTGGCCGATGACCCGAAAATGCTATAACTGGCCTGATGTTTGTCATTTCCGGATTCCCTTAGCCCATCCACTGAAGTTGGTCGATTTAATAATCAATGTAAAATAGAAACGTCTAAATTAAATTTTGAACGAATTTTACCGAAATTTTATTATTATCGATAGCAAAGAAATTGCATAACATTTTATGAAATAATATTGAGCCGTTAGAGCGAAAAACGGTAGCCACAGCATATCTTACCCGTTCACATAGGGAATATTGTTCAGTTTTGAGAGTTTCATGGCATACGGTTTGGACTGTTTGAAAAATGGAATTGACAAGGTAAAATTTTGAGTTCTCGTCAACACAGAATGGTAAAGAATAACCTAGACTCGGAATATTTGCGATTATATATCTTGACCAGAAATGTTTACGATTTCTCATTCAATTAACCAATATGCGGATTATTTGCAGTTTTTAACTGGTTGAGCACAGTCGATCGGATAAACGTTCGTGGCAGACTAAAAATTAGTCATACATTGTTGAAACCTTTACTGGTACTGCAGAGGTGTAATGGTACATCAAAAGTTTCTTTAAAAAAGAAAATTAATTCGATTAGTACAATATATACAAGGTGAGAAAACTGCGGCTTTCATGTCACCCACAAAAATTTGCGACTAGCACACCAAAACAGGCAAATTTTAAAAAATCACGAGTTGAAGGTCAAATAATCAACCAACATTTATAACTCATGGCAATCATTTAGTAACGGTCTATCGAGTGTTTTTAATCGAGGAGAGATCCGATAACTATTTTTTGGCATTTCACATCAAGCGCTACAATACACGTATAAGAAAAGTGGAAAATAAACATTGGAACTGATCAATATCAAGCATTAAACGGAAATAGATGTCACGTGATATTGATTAAACTGGACCGGTCGATTTTGACTATCATCAAAGAGATCACGAACCAATCGCTTTTGAAGGCATACGATGGATCGAAATATGTTGATGGCTATTGTCTTAGTCTTCTTACCAATTTATGGGCAACCGTGTAAACCACAAAGAAGGAATCTTCAGGGTTCGCTCGGTGGCCTGTGTGTTGTCCAGATGTGATAGGTTCTTCTTCTTCTTCATCTTGATAGACGACAGGGGATCAAGCCCATGTAAGCCGCGTCTTCTTTATATCAGCAACATAGTCCAGGAAAACCTCAGTTGAAGAAATCCTGTCCAGTGTTTTACAGCTTCGCCGTGATTACAGGCAGTACCTTATCGAAGTATTCATATTGCTGGGATCGTTCTAGTGCAACCAAATTCCGATTTATCCCGCACCACAGGACCAGATGGATTGTTACATCCCCCTGTGGTCGTCTAACTCGAAACCGAGGTCACAGTTTCTCTGATGGAAATTACATTTCAAACGAGATTAATGTAACATTCATGTCAAGTATGTGGTTTGTTTACTGCTACTCGCTACACTATAGATAATTCGCTCACGCGACGGTAAGATGGAGTGTCATCCCTGTTCATAAATACAATTTTAGAAAACATTTTCCAGCAGAATGCAAACGGAACTGCACTGTTCGCCGTACTGCTTACTGGTTGGATTATGCAATCTGAATTTCTTTTCAATTGCATACCGATACATCATGGTAACGCTGGGTTCATTTATTAGTTCCATCCATTCAATTCCTCTCAGCCGTTCACTGGAAGTGTGTGGATGGGTGACGTCAAACGCCGTGCCACAAATTCTAGCTGGTGCAAATCCGATTTAAACAGAACCCAGCCATACGTACAAACAGAGAAAAGCACGCAATCGAATCGCACTCACCTCTGTCATACTTGCTCCTTTTAGAATAACATTCGCATCGTAACCGATACAATTCTCGATTTTCATCATGGGCGCAGTCGTGGGCATTACCACGGTGACTGGGATACCCAAATCTTTCCCGTGATAAGCAAGAGCCTGTGCGTGATTGCCGGCACTGGAGGCGACGACACCATTTGTTGCTTCTTCCTGACGAGGAGATGATAGAGGAAATGTTTTTTTTCAAGTGAAAGCAACAAGGTAAGTGGTTTCAATGATTAGGGAAAATTATCAAATATTTGAAATATTTTTCGTGTCAAACCTTAAGGCAATGCATAGCAAGTTATCAACCTGTAATCAAACAAACATCGTGAAATTTTGCTCAAAACACTCACAGGTACACACCACAACCTTTTTTTGCTTGTTCGCAGTCATCAAGTGGAGGCAGTAAGATTAGGTTCAGTGAGACTTGAAAAAAGTGGTGGATAAGTGGTAAACAAAGTTATGCTTGAATGTCACTGTTGCATACTGTTGGTACAACCAAGCTTGGTGTTTAAACACGAATCACATAATGATTACTGATCAAGCGCTCAAGATACTGAGAAGCTGATCTAAATATAGTGTTGATCGCATTCCCCGCACGTACACACCACAACTGGTTTCAGGCTGTTTGCCGTCATCACGTGGAGACAGTAAGATTAGTTTCAATGAGCTTTGATACATTAGTTAGCACAGCAAAACTTTGAGCTAACGATCTACACCGCGGATTTGAGTCAACGAATCAAATCAATGGAAATGCCCATCATCTGCGCCTACATACTACAACCGATTTCTGACAGTTCGCTGCCATCAGGTGAAGATAGTGTGACTATGCTCAATGAACCCTGAAACTGTAGTCAAACCAAGTTTTACACACTGCAGCATTGATTAAAACGAACAAACTAAAAAATAATGATTAACAATGATGTAATTTAGTCACAGGTAGAGTTGCAAAATATATTTTAAGCCACAGCGATGCAACATGTTTGCCTTCATCTTGAGGGTTGAGTTTGAACATTTACTACGAAGCAAGAATCGCAAAGTAAAATCATGGCGGTATTTTAGAGTTAGAGAGGAGGTATATCATAAAAGCCAGAATTTTTGGATTCGAGTACGATGAGATCACGCGCGTATTGCACTTGATAATGAAACAAACTCAATGTTGTGACCAATTCTTCAACGGGGTTCGCACAACAAACCACAATTTTTAAACGCAGATTCGTACTAGGATTAACGGTAGAACGCTCAAGACGCTCATATATAACCAAAAGAAAGTGTTGCCCGCGTTCCAAACACGTATAGCCTTAACCGGGTTTTGGCCGTTTAATATATTGAAAATAGGTTCAAGACGGATGGATTCCCCGTTGTCATAGACAATGAAGTTTGTTAATCAGCTTTCTGGTACATTTTCGCCTCTCGCTTACAATGACGTTCTGACCGACGTTAATAGCCAGAACTTGCAACGTAATGAGATAGCCACTCATCTTCCAATGAACGAACTATTCGAATCCGAACGACATCACCTCACGTAGAGAAAGACCCAATCAATTGGTCTATTTTACCCAGCGTGGCATGAATTTGGTCAAGGTCAGTTCAGAGTGCGGATCACGTGCACAATTAAACAGGTGATCAATATAACATAAGTCCAATGATAATAAAATTACGAATAAATAAAAACTATAGCCACAATGTGTGAATAAATCCGAATCATTTGACAATCAAACACAGCCCTGGCTGTAATGTTAATAAAAGAAGTGCTCTCGAACTGGGGTCCAAATAAATAATTCTATGGCGTATTGAGGAACAAATTTCGACCATTGAGTAAGCCAACTTGTGGTACAGAGAGGCTTTCCGGAAATATGTTGAACAAATCAACAATGGCCTAACTATGTGGAAATACTCAGGACTCAAACCATCTGTTTGTGAATAACTTTAAAATGCTGTTGTCAGATATACGAAGCGTTTGTACGTTTTAAATGTAGTGGAACCTAATAGCCATGATACAATTCAATCCCTCCAGCATCCGCCAAAGTACGTCAGCGCTATAACTGAAATTTTGTTTCACATGAAGTATAGAAAGCACCGCTATGGTTTCACATAGAACTTAGGCATGCAGAAAAAGGTTGATCAATAGTTGATGAACGATTTGAATAAAGCATATCGAAATAAGATGAATGTGACTCTAGTATATAAGATACATTCTTTTGGGCATATCTGATTAAGCTTAGAGGTATGTATGAAATCACAAGCCTGAACCAGACAAAGACGCAAGACAAAGACAGTTAGAGACTGCACGTGGGCTAAGATAATGTCAGCTTTCCCAGGCTAGACAGATATGAGGAAAAAAAGAACAGGAAATGGTAGTCAGACACAGGCTTGTTTCAGCATGCAGCTCAATACCTCTGGCCAATTAATTTAGCACGGTATTAGCCGCACAGCACAAAGTACTGCACGATTGCACACCCGTTCATAATCTTAGAGGCAGTTCACGTCTAATCAATATTACTTCGATTTGTTCACATACAAGAAGTTGCATAATTATTAGAATGTTTGCGTGTTCGATGGTAACCACTTAAATTTGGTAGATGCAACAAAAAATTTCTTGCCCCTCTCTCTTTGAAACTGTAAAAATGAAATAATAATGCTAAAATGGAATTTTGTAAACCAACCTTCCGCTGACTTGTTGGAATTCCAGTTTCAGATAAAGGTTCATATTTATCGATTTTGATATGGACGATTTCTACAAATGCTCCAGCCGAATAACTCGACTCACCTTACAGGGTGTTCGAATGATACCCTTTCGAATTCGATAATAAGCCGCGGCAACGTCACGATACGTGATCCGAACCGGGTTTTTTGGATCACAAGCCGGATCCAAGAGGTCAGGGTCATCTGGGTCGGGGATGGGGATGTCTGTGATGAGGTTGGCAAAAGCATCCGCCGTAGTCAATGTTTCGTGTTCGCCATTTAAGTTGTTGGATGTGGGCTTTGAGTTCATTTTATCACTACTGAGAATGAAAGTGCTGGAACAATAGAAAGTGTGTACATGATAAACTTGGATGCAAAGTTGACTGCGAAAGGATATTTGGTAAGTACATAATAATAGTTACTTTATGACATTACAGCATGTCGTGTGTGATGAAAATGGGTGCGATTACTAAGAAATGCGTCTTTGAATGTTAAAGAAAATAATTTTTGACGAGGATCGTTATTAGGCACCTAAGTATACTACATATGAAGTGAAAATTCTGATCGCACCTCAATCGTTGAAGAAATATTCAGGATTATGACATTAATAGCCTTATCGATTTTGAAGCTGCATTGCGCAAATCATTGAAACTTAGAAATACATCTCTAAACCGAGTAGGTCATTCCGCCTAGTAAAGATATATGATTCGTAAATTGAGATTTTGTATATGGGAATACGACCATAGGGCAGAACAATCCTGCAGTACAAAAACGTTTGAAAAAGACAATTGATTGCTATTAACATTGACTGTAAGAATTAGGAATGCCCTGTTCTCGACTTCTCACTTTTCACTTACCTGATGAGTGCAAACAACACGAACCCGATCGCGTGGTGTGTATGTGATGGAAATGCATGCAAAAGAGCTATTTTGTTCTGGGTCATGGGTTCAAACCCTATCTACTTGAGTAAGGGCTCATGTGGTCGAATAGCAACCTTATCCAATAGTGCTTTTACAACAAAAACTTTCTAAACGACGCAAAAAGCGTCAAACCAGCATGCAACTTCATTTGGACGAAAGCTGCAAACGTGAACAGTTGTGAAGGCTGAACTTTAGCGAAAGTATTTCTTTGAACGCAAATGGCTTGTATCGATTCTTCAGTTTTAGTTGTTGCATCAATAACTTGTTGCCAGTAAAACTATTCGTCGGAACTTGTGCTGCACATGCCACATTCTCCAAGACACTTTACGATACTTGTTTCAAATTGTCGCGTCTACTTGAAATCATTATATGCGCTAGATTTAAGATTTTCAGCAAAGTTTACATTGTGAATCATTTATGTTATACGACAAAAAGTAATAGATGTATACATGTATGTCAATGAACTAATATCAAGATCTAGCTAGCGATCAGCACAAACAACGTATTTCCAATTCATTCAAATCAACTGAATTCCGTTATATATTCGGTGAAGTGGATATCGGCCAAGGTCATTCCTAGGTCAATCTATGCACTGATGTGATTCGTCTACAATGCAAGATACTTAGGCAAGAATGTCTACCCGCCACAATCAAATTGGCTTGTTGTTATATTGATCTGATTAGTTGAACTTAAAGCAGCTTTAATTTCAGCATACCAGTAACTGTACTGCGTTCTTACTTTTCGCTTACACACCCAAGCACGTAATAAAATGTGGTTTACACAACCGTGAAAAAATTGATGTTCTTTGTGTACTGATTCATGCCGACAATGTGTGTTTTGGGGGAGAGAAACCTAGTCACTATATTAGGCTGAACATTACACATTATTATTATTATACAAAGCGAAAGAAGTCCGCTACTAATTAGAAGGACCATTGATGGCTCATTTACAGACAAAAGTATTTGTGAACTTTGCAAATTCAGAACAGTGTTTTGTGGAGTCAGAAGATTCATATAGGATGGTCAGATGACTACATATGCTTCTTGTAAAAAGGGCATACTTCGGTTGTACCAGAAAACGACTATTTTCCATCAAGTACGTTAGGGTGATATTCATGTTTCATGGGTTGAGGATTTGAGAACGCTTCCTCAAAGCGTCTGTTGGAGTGTACCGGATTTGGTCGCCAACTTGGAAGCATCAAATCAGATTCCAGTTCTGTTGACGGCAGCCATAACTCTAAACATTCAACTGAATCCTGCTTTTCATTTTGTAAAAAATGCCATCAATTTTTTGGACAATTTACCTCTCGGTCGATTTTTCTTTACAAACGCCATAATGAATTTCTGTTCATCTGCGCATTCAAATATGCTTAATAGTAGCCCTGGGGTCATGTTAGACAATGAAGAAAGTCTTTCCTCGTTACTCAATGTAAATGCAACCATCATCTTTTACTCAAGGAGCCTGACTATTTTGTATCAAACGTGTCCTAAGTTATGCTCTTTCAATAAACACATTTGTTCATAAGCGTATGATGAGATCTTGGGGAATGTAATCGTCACTTGAAACCGATCAAATTCTTGAATACATAATTTCTATATTGATATTATCATTTTTGAAAGTAGTAGTGAGTAGTAGAAGTGTTTAAAAGCACATTAGATTTAGAGGCAGATGACTAAAGAGTGCTGTCTACTGTAGTGAGAAAACACACGATGAAAGTTATTATATTCATTAGCGTGCATTATACATACCGTAAACAATACATGTATACACCTTTGATTCTTTTCCAGCAGATCTAATTCATCGCGTTGTCTTTGCGGAACCTCTCTCACGTAAGTCTTATGAGCATAAACGTGTGGAACACTGGCCCTTCTTTTTTCGTCATGGAAAACCGTCTGTTGACGGCTTGTTTCTTCGTGGTGTTCTTGCAAATGTGGTTAGTACATCTATAAACTCAATCACTGGATTGCTCAGCTTTGCGCGGTCTGCATTCAGGTGTAAAAGTATGAACATTCCAATCCTTGACATGTATCACAACATAAAACTGTTGGCGCTAAAAACGAAATCTTTTAAAATATAAATTTACAGCTTATTCATTTGAGCCTTTTTCTACATATTCGTTTGCTTCGATTATCCATACAAACCTTTGCTGGTGCAAAATAAGGTTTAAAGTCGGAATTTTTGAAACTGCGTCTGACTACTTATTATTTTAAAAACGTGGTGTGATAAGAATAACGAGCAAAAATTGAGTGTGTTGCAAATTGGCTTCAACGGAAGCAAACAATGAGTGCTCTGCTACTCATACTATTGAATATTCATCGTGATTCCTTTCTCGGTAAGAATTTGTTTCACTTGGAACCTTTTGCGTGAAGAAATCGCATGCTAGGACACTCTTGGGGTTTTCGCTTCCAAACTAGATGAGTATATGACGAACCCTGGGGTATGTGCTTGCCCCTATTGATTTTTGAGAGATTTTCTATTCTTACTTGATATACCTCGTCATCCTATGGTTATTGTCAAGTTTAGCTTTTCTGAGTTCTTAACCAACTTGAAATTGTATATATTTTATGTATCTGCTACTAATAAGTAGTACGCAATAATAAAATCCCAAAACGGCCTAGGAAATTTCTAATCGTAAGATTTTAGTTCAGATTACGAAGGAATTACACTACCAGTTCGCCATCGATAAAACTTGAAAGGTAGAACAACATGTAGCAGAGATGGGGCTCAAAGCCATGATACATATTTAAATATTTGATTTCTGAATAAATCAGTTTCGCTGAACACGACAACAAAAATTGTCTCATTTTTATTTCTTGTCGACGTACTGACCGTTGTTAACCCTCAACTGCCTGAATTATTTTACAAGCGTCACCTCATTTCCGAAGTTTATTGACAACTGGCGCGCCGCATGCCTCAGCCGTCTCAAACGCGTATCAAACGAGAGCAGAACTTGTGCCGAATCCGATTCTGCCGCCATACGGAAGTGATCTGTCTAATTTATCCTATCATAAAACTTAAAATTTTGTGTACCGAATTTGACCCATTCGACCGTCAAGGGTTATTAGCTAACAGAGATTGGTGCTGCCAATGGGTTATCTGATTTTCATTGATTCACAATTTAATCAAAGAATTTTTCTGATAAATTACCCACAAATGTTATCCATAAACACTATTTGTGTTCTGAGCATTGCGCATTTTTCAAGTAGATAAATTCAGAAGAAATTCATTCTAGGGCCGTTACGGAAAATACGAAGTATTTTAATTACGAAACACGCATAGTTACCAACTGTGTATATAAGTAGATCGGAGATTAAGGACATTTTCTGATCATAACTTGCTTTTATATCCGATAAGCATCCATGAAAATTAGTTTTGAAAACCCATATTTGAAATAAACAGGATCAATTTTAAAAGTGAAATTTCTTTCATTAAATATGGCTGCATAAAAAACGATGTTTCGAGAAAATAGTCCATGAATTGAAGTTGAAGCGGTTGCCAGAATATTTCTTGCATTCCATCTGGGGTTCCAATGATATTAGGTGACAAATAGTCTGCAAGACAGAAATACATCCAACCAGTTGATTTTCCGTAACTCAGTGATTTTCACATGATTTTATTTTTCATTCAGATCCTCATTCACCGAATGAGCAGAGATTTCTCTTCACGTACATCAAAAGTCAACCGATTTGGCAAACTCTACGTTTTTGGAATGCATGCTTTTTCCAATCGCTCCAAGAAGCTCGTGCGAAAATATCGAGAAATCACAAGTACGCTATTTGCGTTTGTATACACACGTGAAATGTTTACCCACCAGAATCAATCAAATGTAATCATGTTCTATTATTTAACATACTTCCGTTTTTTTCCGAAACCAATTTATCAAATACCTCGTAATGATTTGTTGGTTTAAGTGAATCAAATGTAGGCAAAGTTATGCTTGAATGCCACTGTTACATAGGATTGTAACTTTGTTTACCACTTATCTACTGTTTCAAGTCTCACTGAACCTAATCTTACTGCCTCCACCTGATGACGGCAAACCAACAGAAATCGGTAGTGGTGTGTAAGTGCGGGGGATGTGAGCAACACATTACTTTGAATCGGTTACAATTTGAGTAGTTACTTAAAGTTTATCGAAATTAAACACTTGTTTTTTTTCCAAACAAATAATTGGAATGCCTGCTTGTTTGTAAAAGTTGGCGAACCGCTAATTTTAAAAATGTGAACAAGTCATGCTAGAATCAGCCGTTCACTGTTCAACACAAATATGTATATCTCCAAAACTAATCAACCGTGTTTATCAGATCGACAGGCTGTCCCGGGTTTGGGTTTCCATCAAGAGAGAGGATATCCATTGCTGATAAACTCAAACGAGAGTGAAATTCAGGTCTTGGTGCTTCACATTTTAACTGTTTTAATCAACTTGATGAATATTTTCGAAGGAATTGGTACTCACGAATCATGAAACAAATTCTCAACAACTCACAACTCGTCGTGTTTAGCTATACGTTTTGATGCTCTGACACACTATAATCACTCTAAATGTGATATTTTCTTTCAACAGACCACCGAAATCCACGGAGCAACTGGCGTATGAACAAATACAGTGAGTTTAAACACCCTCAATATAATATGAAATTAATATTAACAAAGTAGAATAATTCTCAATTGCTTTGCCATAAGTGATAGTTGGTTGAGTTATGGGATTTACTCTGAAAGTTGAATACAGGATATTGGGAACGTCGTATTAAAATTTAATTAGAAATCTAACTAATCTAACTAACTAATTAGAAATCAACTTTGACTGTTATATTTTCAGCGGAACCTGTTTTACAAGGGTTCAATAAAGTCTACGAAATCCATATAGTAAGAGTTGTCCGAACGAGTGATTCTCATCGCCAACTTAAAACGCGCGTTACGTGATAATGTTATTAATAGTTTATGAGAAACGGTTTTATATATGAATGGATTAGCTCGCGAAACGGTTGTGCGTGTGTGAAAAAGTGCTATTATATCAAGAAAGATTAGATAAAATACGAAATGTTGTGAACACAAACACTGAGATCTAAATGCAATGAAACTGAAACGGAAGGCGTAAACAGAAAGCACATGAGACAACAGTTAGCTAACATATTCGAATATTTTTTAAGTAAAGGATCGTTGTTGCATTAAAGATTTAACTCGATGAATGTCGGGAAAGAGGGTACTTCATGGAGCTCCGAGTTTCTAACAAGAATATATCATTTTTGATATGTAAAATGCATGCGCTCCTTTATTACCTAGAATGTGTTCATGAACGCCAAGTTTCAAAACTTTCGTCATCTGCTGACGGGTAAGATTATATTAGGAAGTTAAGAATAAGTTGAAACTAGAAATCGCCCAGTGTGGTGCACATTGGGTGAGCGACAATTTACTCATTTCTTTCGGAGTTTGTTTTATTGCCACGAAAAGTCTTTTGTGCTGATGGCTCTCATACTCCATCAAATTGCATGTTGCTTGCCTCAAACGCAGTGAGAAGTTTGTTCTTAACAAGTGAAGTGTGCTGTATAAGCGGTGGTTTGTAATCAATCAATTTAGAATAATATTAAATAAACGGTCACGCGCAGAAAGTTGTTCGCACTAAGATCCATGATAGGTTTACATAGGCCAGGTAATATTTCATTACATGATGTATCGATTGAAAAGTTTTGCATAGAAAATTATGTTGAATGTGTCTTCGTACAAAATCTTATGTTCATCCTTTAAATGTTAGCGCAAACACACAATAATTCACAACAATCCAACTGAATTTATTAACTTGTAATTTTATTACCTAATGCAAGACTGCTATGTTTAACTATGTGAACAATTTTGATGTATTTTAGAGCTTTTTGTCAGCTGATGTAATCGAAAACTTGTACGGCTATCGACGATACTGGTGCCAAGATTATAAACAAAATTTAGATGTTGTTCACATGCAATTGCGTTCGCATATCGTATTGATCAGCAAAAAATGATTATTCGCGCGTGTTTTTAGCAAACAGCCCTGACGATGGCAAACAGCCTGAAAATGGTAGTGGTGTGTAAGGGATGGGGATGTGAGCACCACAATACTTTACACCCCATGACCAATTTTGTATCGTTTGCAAGAAAGCGATAGGGACAGTAGTATGAAGATCGTGTTGAGTTGAAACAGTCGAGGAATGATAAATGTAGGTTAACACTTCGCAGTTAATGTTGATGAAGTCAAGAAAAAATTACCGTTTTAATCAAACAAATAGAAAATGCAAATCAACAGTGGCGAAGCAGATGGGCTTAAAATGATTGTTCTAATGTTGAACGCAAACCAAGTAAAATGCAGCACAACATCAAACAAAAACACTATAAAATCAATCAGTGGCTAACGAAGTATTGTGCATCATTGCGAATTACCCGAATATGTGTCTAGAGTGAGGGCTACCCATTTACATTATCACCTGAAACTGTTGAGTGTAAGTAAGACCGATGACTGAAAGCTAGTGAATGAACATTAGTTTTAGTGTATGTACATCTACCAATAGAATTTGAGGTTGATAAGCAATATTCCGGGGCGTATGGAATGCTCTATAATTAATCACGAACAGCTAGCACACACTGATGGAAGTAGTCCGGAGTTAATTTTCAAGGGATAAGCCGCGTTTTTTGGTGTAGTTACTCGGATCAATAATTACACACGTGAGTTCACCCTTAGCACATGTCCAAACCACCGTCAATGCCACTACCCACGCACAAACGTTATGGCTTTACCCTCTTCCCATTGGTGCGATTGTCTGAGCGGCCTTGACCGCATACTTGCTACGTTGTACCCACGTTCTGGCATGCGGGTTCTGGTTTGGGTATCACTTCAGTTGACGACGGGATGGAATCCGAGTTCAGCGAAAATCCACTAGCAGACACAATATGACGAAGCTGAAATGAAGCCATCTGATGCTTCAATGGCGGTATTCTTAATAAATATGCAATCAATGTTAGACGAACCAGGTGAGAAAAACTGTTTCGTGAGGGGTTTTTATAAACTATTCGCCCAATTTTGGTTTTACAGCTACTCGCAAAACACTTTACGGCAGCACATTTTAGCCAGTTTTGTAATGCACCACAGTAATACACAGTCCACAGTTCAAGTAGAACAATTCCACACTTGTTAAAGGGGAAGCTGTTATTCAAGGTAATTCAAGGTTTCAATGGTCTAAATTTACGCCAGGGCAGTTCAAAGTGGAGAACTAGCTGTTGCCCATGCAGCAAGTGCTCCCTCTTCACGGCACCACCGGAACCAAAGGAACAGCTATGCTGATACGTTTGGACAACGATGCCGTCGCAGGAGCTGGCAGGACGAAGTTGAATACACTTCGGACTGCCTAACGGGACTCCGGCTCCGGATTTTTCCTCGAGGTTGACTCCTGAAGCCTTTTCCATGATTGGATATAGTCACAAGACAGTGGAGGTTTGAGATAAGGGTTTCCCTTCCCGCCTTCATGGACTTACGAGCTTCACCTGCCCGAAGCATGCTGGTTTTGAGGCGCCAGTCAGCCGCACAGACTGTGACACAGATCATTCACTGGTCTGTGCAAAACTGAAGCTTTCCGACACGAGATTTCACCGCACCAAATTGTCTGGTAAGCCTAGGATTGACGTCATCCGCATGTGCGAACCTAATCTAGCTGCGCGATTTGCAAAAGCCTTCACAGCCGAGTTCAGCAAGACAACCTTACTTGAATCGGCTTCAGAAAACTGGGAATCGACTAAAAGCTGCATATGCCGAGTCGCACTTTCCACTTTCGGTCCGAAGAAAGCTCGAACGAGCGACTGGTTCGAAGCAAAAGCTTCTGAGATGACTGCTGTGTTGGATGAGAAACGGTCAGCATTCTTGAGGTTCAAAGGTATGCCAACAGATGAAAACCTACGACTTTTAAGAGCAGCCAGAAATAAGGCCCAACAGACTGCAAGGCGATGTGCAAATGACTACTGGACAGAAATTAGCATTAGTATCCAAAAAGCTGCAGATACTGGAAAGTTTCACGGCATGTATGATGGGATCAAGAGAGCCATTGGTCCAAACAAACTTAAAACGGCTCCCATTAAGTCTGCATCTGGTGACCCGATTGTGGACAAAACTCAGCAGATGGAAAGATTGGTAGAGAACTTCTCCTATCTCTACTCTAGGGACAGTACGGTTTTACCACATGTATTTGAAAATGTCGAGCGGTTGCCGACTATTGAATATCTAGATACTCCCCCTACTGTTTATGAGCTCAATAAAGCAATCGACCGCTTAGCGAATGGGGAGGCCCCTGGCGACGACGGAATTCCACCTGAGCTCATCAAATGCGGTAAAGCAGCATTATTACAACCGCTTCACCATTTGCTTCTTCAGTGCTGGCAGGAGGAGTGTGTCCCACAAGAGATGCGTGACACAAAGATCATCACGCTATTCAAGAATAAAGGAGATAGAGGTGAATGCAACAATTACAGAGAAATCTCCCTTCTGAATGTTGTAGGCAAATTATTTGCTAAAGTCTGACAGATCCGGCTGCAAGTTTTAGCTGATAGAATTTACTCCGAATCTCAATGTGGCTTCCGCAAGGGAAGATCAACCGTTGACATGATCTTCTCCCATGAGACAACTTCAAGAAAAGTGTCGGGAACAGCGTATGCCATTATACGCTGTTTTTATTGATTTAACGAAGGCATTCGACTACATCAGCAGGGAGGGTCTTTTCAAAATGCTTGATTTGATAGGCTGCCCCCCAAGACTGCTAAAGCTCGTTATTTCGTTCCACTCAGGCATGAAGGGCTCAGTCCATTTTAACGGTTTCAGCTCAGAAGCCTTTTAAATTTGCCGAGGCGTCAAAACAAGGGTGTGTTCTTGCTCCCCCGCTGTTCGGCATTTTCTTTGCTCCGCTTGTGAAGCTCGCTTTCAGGACGAGAACAGAATGTATTTACCTACGCACGCGAAGTGATAGCAAGCTTTTTAACCTAAACCGGTTGAGAGCACAAACCAAGACACGAAATGTGCTAATCCGTTACCTGCTGTTTGCCGACGATGCAACCTTTATTGCTCACTCCCAAGATCACCTCCAGTCTCTAATGGAATGTTTTTCGTCGGCATGCAAAGACTTTGGTCTAACAATCAGCATGAGCATGACCAAAGTCCTTGGCCAAGGGACTGTATCGCCTCCCATCATAACTGTTGGAAACTGTCAGCTTGAATCAGTACATCAGTTCACATACCTTGGTTTAATCATTGCGGATAACCTCTCGCTAGACACGGAGATTGATACGCGGATTGGCAGAGCAACTGTCATTCTGTCCCATTTGAACTCTCGTGTTTGGAGTAACCGCAAACTGACTGTAAAGACGAAGATGACGGTCTACAGCGCTTGCGTACTAAATGCTTTACTGCACGGCAGTGAAACCTGGACAACCCACGCAAGACACGAACGGAAGCTGAATGCTTTCCATCTACGAAGCATCCGACGTATCTTGAACATATCGCGGATGGACAGAGTGACTAATGCTGAAGTGCTTTCAAAAGCTGGTCTACAGAGCATGTTCACTCTATTGCGACAGCGCCGCCTGCGCTGGCTTGTTCATGTCTATAGAATGGAAAATGGTCGTATTCCGAAAGATCTACTCTATGGTGAGTTGCAACTAGGAAGTCGACCATTGGGCAGACCGCACTTGCGGTACAAAGACGTTTGCAAAAGAGATATGAAAGCTCTTGGCATTGACCCGGCGAGTTGAAAACAACTTGCTCTTGGCCGCTCACATTGGAGGCACTGTATAAAGCGTCGTCTGCAAGCTGGGGAGGAGCAGATACAGCTCTTGGCGGCTGAACGCAGATCACGCCGCCGACGTGCAACTGACGCAATACAACCGAGTTCTCACTATCGTTGCCAGCGCTGCGGCAGAGATTGTTCCTCCCGAATCGGACTGTTTGGTCACTCAAAAAGCTGCAAAACTTGAACATTCACGCGTTTGTGATGTACATCCATTTCGACATCGACCGAAGGAGGCCAACAACAACAACAATGGTCTAAAAAGCAACAAGCTTACCAACAACCATAGGATGGTACAAATTAAAATTGAAGTGAATAAACAATATAAGGAAATAGATTAAAAATTACATAAATGTTCTGGAAACGAATAATGCAATAAAAATTCGTCTAATTTCGTTTTAAAGTCATGCAAGCTAGTGGCGTGAGCAACGGTTGAAGGCAAACTGTTACAAATAAAACAGACACGGACAGAGTAAAAATACCTTCTACTGTTCAGGCGGGAATGGGGTACGACCAGCACATATTCATGGATCCGATAATTCTTCGTATCCCTTCGCGTGAATAAATACGGTAAGGGATGGTTCGGAGTATGGAATATTTTGTAGAGTAAGATAAGGTCTCCTCTGATTCGTCGATAGAGAAAATCGACCAGATTCATTTGAGCTATCCTTTCTTTATATGGTTTGTTTCGGATGCTGAGAACTAGTTTCGTTGAGCGCTGATAGATTCGCTGCATAAGTTTCACATCCCTCTTGAGCCACGGAGACCATGACTGCACACCGTATTCCATGACTGGCCTCAAGTATGTATTAATGATCCTTGGGAATATCTTGGGCGAAAATTTCCCAAACACGCGTTTGAGTAGATTTAGAACACGTGTTGCTGTTTAAAGGCACTGTTAGTTTGGAGTGATGTTTTTAAACTGGAGCATATCCAGACACCTAAATCTTTTTCTTTACTGCAATTTTCAAGGACATGCGAACCTATGTGATATGTGAACTATACTCGATTTCCCACATTCATGATCCTGCATTTGTTGAAGTTAAACTACAGTTTGTACTTCAACGACTAACTGTGAAGCGTATCAAGATCCTGTTGTAATAGCAGACAGTCTGCTGGATTACAAATGCTGCGCTATATCTTTATGTCGTCCGCAAATAACGAACTGTTACATCGAACAATTTCCGGTACTTCATTGACATAAACCAGAAAGAAGATCGACCCAATGACTGAACCTTGGGGAACTTCGCTAGTTGCTGCGATTGGTTTGGATAATGCACCATCAACACGTACCTGGTTAGTGCGATTTGTTAGGTAGTCATTTAGCCAATTCAGCAACTTTCCAGTGATACCAAGCATTTCAAGCTTCTGCAGTAGTAGGGAATGGTCAACACGATCGAATGCTTTTGAAATATCTAAGTAGAACGTGTGTATTGCTTGTCCTTTATCTACCGATTTTGTCCAATCATCTAGCGTTACCTGTAAACTAGACAAACAGGAATAATTTCGTCTAAATCCATGGTGGTTCCTCGAAAGCAACTGATTATTCTCGAAATGTTTCATTAGATCGTCAACAATGAGTCGCTCAAGTAATTTTGAAACCACAGGTAACAGAGTAACGGGTCGGCAATTAGAAACATCGGAGCGATTTCCACCTTTGTAAATAGGAGAAATTATTCCGCGTTTCCAATCTGTAGGAATCACTCCGCTTGCCAGCTTGCTCGAACACGTAAGTGAGTGGTTTGTATAGCAAGCTCGCAAATTGCTTCAATATTTTCGGGGTAATTCCATCGGCCCCAGGAGACTTTCCGATTTTAAAATTAAATAAAACTTGAAGGACGCGTTTCGAAGTGACACTTATTTCACTTAAGGCAATCGTGTTTGAAAGTGTTGGATTTTGGGTGTTTACTGCATGTTCTATCGGGTTGAATACCGATGAATAAAACGTGGCTAAAGCATCAGCAGCTTCTGCTGCAGTTGTTGTTGGTCCAGCTGATGTGTTCGCGGGCGCTACTCCGGGTTTCACCTTAGCTTGATCGTTAACCATACGATAAAGTATTTTGGGGTTTCGCTCAATCATGCTTGATATTACTTCTTGGAAGCACAACTTGTCTTGGATGACAAATTTGTTTACTTTGTTCCGCAGTTAACGGAATGTTTCCCAGGTCTCGGATGATGGGTTTTTTCGATGGTGTCGCCAAGCAATGTTTCGTACAGCTAACCACTTATGAGTTCGGCTTCTTAGTTTAAATTCAAATTTTTCTCGTGAGTTCCTGAGGACAAACTCAGAGCTCACTTCGATTGAACTTTTGAGATTAGATATTAGTCATATCCAAAACTCATCTACGTTGCTGGTTTCCGGTTGGCAGTTAAACGTGTTTTTCAGAGCATCAGTCAACACAGTCTTCGCCGTTAGCTACTCGGACTGAGCACTAGAGTGTATCCAGTAACACGATGTCTGGATCCGTAATCTCACGGCACAGAAGGGTTTGCTTATAATACAAAGCTACTCCTCCTCCTCTGGTTTCACGGTCATGACGAATAAGTGACATTCCTGGTAATTCTAGTTCACTATTTGTTTGGTGAGTTTGTAGCAACGTTTCTGTTACGGCGATGATGTCAGGTGAACATCTCAAAAAAACTGCACGCAGTTCACCGATTTTGTTTCCTAGACATTGTGCGTTGGTGTAGATGCATTTCATAGTTGTTTTCTCAACAAGGATGGTGTGTGTGGAAGGAGGTTAGCGGAGTGCATAATATCTGTTAGGCCGACTCCTCCAGAGTCGGCATCTGAAGGTTTTTGGCGTGCAAGGATGATTGATTGTTTTAAGATTGTACTGTTGGAATACAGTGATCTATGGTATCGGCTGAATTCTTTTCTGACACGTCAACTACTTATTAACTTGGTAGTGTTTCTATTGAACTTCGTGGTGCATCTATCTTTCCAATGTGAAGCTTCAATGCGCTTAGTCTAATTTCTCGCGGGATTTGTCTGCGGCCATTTTCCCAACGAGTTTTGACCGTGTTCAACATATCTTTGCGCAAAAACGTTATTTTAAGGGGCTTAGGACCGATGCCCTTATAATTCGTAGATTTGGGGATGAAGAACGTGTCCGTCACAGCTACGTCATGCAAGTCAAGTATATCACTGAGGAATCGCCATTGCTTTATCAGTCGCTTCTGTAGTGAACTGCTTCCACTTTGTAACTTCGTATTTTGTACATGCAATTTTTGGCCTTGTATAGTTATTCGTTTTTTTTGGTCATGCACACTTCATCTGTATCAATGCTTGTACAATATACTTTTTGGCGGTCAATACAATTTCGAACTCGGACTCTGTCTTCTTCCGTGGTTGCGAAGTCTGTGTGCGCCACTCTGTGCTGGAACTGTGATTAACGGAATCTCCAACATTTTAGCGCCTTCTGCACCTTGGATTCCATTTCTTGGATTTTCCTGTGTGGATTACTTCGCTATCGTTGGACGTTACGGATCTTTATTTGGACATTTGCTCTCTTGGTCTTTCAGTGAGTTCTTTCCATTTTTGCCATTTTGTGTGTAGTGCTAGACTCTTATTTTCGGTCCACTACATAATTGGTGAGCCCGTCTACTACCGCAATTTTTTTTCATTTAAGATAAATTCGTATTTGTAAATTTTTGGCTTATATTTTGGAATACTCACTTAACACCCCACCATGAGCGATTTTTCCATAAGTAAAGTTTCCACAATCCTACAATCACAACATATTCCATGCACATTACCGGCTTTAGTCTTTTCTAATCTCCCTCTTTGGTTCGGCCAAATTGAAGCTATCTTTCGTATATATGGCATCACCGATGAATCTATTATGTATTCTCATGTGGTGACCCTGCTGCCTCTCGACGTAGCTGAACAAGTCAGTGATCTTATTTATGCTATGCCTGAGATCAAACCATACGAAAAGCTCAAATCCGCTCTAATAAACCGAATTGGTTTTTCTGAGCAAGAGAAGCTCAACGTCCTCTTTTCGAAAATGGCTCTTGGTGATAAAAAGCCATCTCAGCTTCTTCGCCAGATGAAAGAGCTACTTGGAGACAAAAGGATTGAGGAGAGCATTTTAACACAGTTGTGGTTTAAAAACCTCCCAACTGACATTTGCCAAGTGCTTGCTGGTTTGATTACTTACGTATCATTAGACGAACTAGCACAAGCGGCTGACAAAATGCTCGAAGCAAAAGAAGCCGAACAAATTACGGTTGATTCCGCACACATCAATTCGCCCTGTCCATGTTCGGAATTAAAAGAACAAGTCGCTGAACTAACTCTTGCGGCGAACTCTCTTTCGTCAAAATCTCCCAACCCACCTCGCTCAAAATCTAAATCTCGACCATCGAAAAGCCCTGAGCGCGTATGTTGGTACCACAAGAGATATGGGGATAAAGCCTCAAAATGCACCTCTCCGTGTTCAAAAACCGTCAAAATCAAGGGTCAATCAGTTACGGCGACTACTGTTCCCGGCCTACCAAACCCGAGTCGCCTATTCTATGTTACAGACAAATCGAGTGGTCCGCGTTTTCTAGTCGATACTGGCGCTGAAATTAGCGTCATACCTCCAACATCCAGCACCTCCAAACCGTCGTCCTACACTCTTCAAGCGGCAAATGGCACTCGTATTAACACTTTCGGCCAACGCCTGCTAACCCTCAACTTAGGACTAAGACGCAGTTTTCCATGGGTGTTTCTCATCGCGGAGGTAAATTGCCCAATAATCGGCATCGACTTTCTGTCCCACTTCGGTCTAGCCGTCGAAGTAAAACAGCGAAGATTAGTAGATACGAAAACCTCTTTACAGGTCTTAGGTATCACTACTAAAGCCATTTCCTCCGGCATCAAAGCTGTTACTCCAGAAGCTTCGACTTTGTGCTATACTGCATGAATTCCCATCCGTCATGCAGCCCCCAAGACCGACAGACAAAGTGACACACTCTGTGAAACATCACATTGTCACTAGCGGACCACCAGTCTCCTTCAGACCTAGGCGACTTCACCCGTCGAAACTCAAGATCGCAAGAGCCGAGTTTGAGCACATGCTAGAGCTCGGGATCATTCGTCCCTCTTCCAGCTCTTGGTCGTCACCATTTCATATGGTCCCCAAGAAGACCTCAGATGACTGGAGGCCATGCGGCGACTATCGTGCTCTTAACAATCAAACGGTCCCCGACAGATATCCGGTGCCACACATTCACGATTTCTCTTTGAATCTTTGTGCCACGACGATACTTACTAAACTTGATCTCGTCCGTGCTTATTATCACATCCCGGTAGCCGAGGAAGACATACCCAAAACGGCAGTCACGACTCCTTTCGGCTTATACGAATTCACTCGGATGCCCTTTGGCCTGAGAAACGCTGCACAAACCTTCCAACGTTTCATCGACGAAGTCTTGCGAGGCTTGCCGTTCGCCTACGCATACATCGACGACGTCTTGATCGCCAGCAACTCTCCAGAGGAGCATGTTGAGCACATCCGTCTCGTTTTAGAGCGTTTCGTTAACTACGGGATAAAGATCAACCCAAGTAAATGCATTTTCGGCACAGATTCACTGGACTTCCTCGGTCATCGCCTTACTCGATCTGGTATCACACCTCTTCCCGAGAAATGCCAGGCGATTTCTGACTTTCCTGTCCCAACAACGGTAACCCAGTTGCGCCGCTTTATCGGCATGATCAACTTTTACCGTCGCTTTATTCCAAACTGCGCAAAGATCATTGCACCGCTGACCGATTTGCTCGACTCCAAATCAAAATCTCTTCAGCTTTCGCCTGAGGCACTTGAAGCTTTTGCCGCATCCAAAAAAGCTCTTTGCAGTGCCACAGAACTCTCATTCATTGATCCGGAACCGACCTTTCCTTTGTCATTGACGACCGATGCCTCCAATTCGGCTGTGGGAGCTGTTTTACAACAACACCACAAGAACACAGTCCGTCCACTGGCATTTTTCTCGCAAAAGCTTAATCCGGCACAAACTCGCTACAGCACATTCGGCCGTGAATTACTTGCGATATATTTGGCCATACGGCATTTCCGTCATTTACTGGAAGGTCGTGACTTCATTATTTTTACGGATCACAAACCATTAACTTTTGCTCTGCAGTCTAAACTTGATCGTCATTCTCCACGCGAGATTCGCCACTTAGATTACATCTCTCAGTTCTCTACCGATATTCGTTACGTCAAAGGAGATGCTAACTTGGTCGCCGATGCTTTATCAAGACCTGATATTTCTCTTTTGTCTGCAGGCACACCATTTGATCTCTCCCTTTTGACTAACCATCAAGCCGAGATTGATAAAACCGAACTCGCGAAGTGTCGATCCCTGGATTTGCAGCAAATTCAGTTACCAAACGCCGATGCCTCGTTGATGTGCGATATCTCGACAGGGAAACCTAGACCTTTTGTCCCTCCTTCTCTGCGACGTGCCATTTTCGCTCATTTTCATTCGATGTCTCATCCTGGAAAGCGCGCCACCGTGAGGCTAATCGCAGATCGTTTTGTTCGGCCGTCCATGAATAAGGATATACGAAATTGGGTCCAGCATTGCATTCCTTGTCAAAAGAACAAGACATCCCGACATACCTTCACACCTTACGTTCCATTTAGGCATCCCAACTGTCGATTTTCTCATGTGCATCTTGATCTCGTCGGTCCTATGCCATCATCGAACGGATACTCATTCATCCTAACGGCGATTGATCGCTTTACTCGATGGCCGATTGCTGTTCCGATCAAAGACACATGTTCAGAGACTGTAGCACGCGCCTTCGTCGAACATTGGATTGCCAATTTTGGCACACCATCTGTCATCACAACCGACCGTGGCGCTCAGTTTCAATCGACTTTGTTCCGAGATTTGACGCGACTCCTTGGCTGCCAGCACATCCGAACCACCGCCTACCACCCTAACTCGAACGGATTGGTTGAACGCTTCCATCGGCAGCTTAAAGCCTCTTTAGCTTGCCAGCCTGATCCTAATAAATGGACTGAGAATTTGCCACTTGTTCTTCTTGGAATACGTTCCGCTATCAAAGAAGACATGCAGTGCTAAGCCGCAGAGTTAGTTTTTGGTACCGCCTTGTGTCTCCCCGGTGAACTCGTTGTGCCCTGCCAGTCACTACCTCCGGCGTCAGATTACATTTCTCGCCTGCGCACGTTCATGTCCAAGTTGGACTTTACGCCTCCTCGTCAGCGCATTATTCACCAACAAAAATCACCTCATCTCGATACGTGTGATTTTGTTTTTGTGCGACGCGACTCTGTTTGTAAACCTCTTCAGTCATCCTATCACGGACCTCACAGAGTTATTGAGCGTAAACACAAGTACTTCGTTTTGGATATGAATGGTCGACATGACACAGTTTCTATTGACCGCTTCAAACCCGCTTTTGTCGAGCTTAAGCCGCAATCTCCGCCAAGCATCACTACGCCTCACGCACAACTCCCTGACAATCCTCATGCGCCAACCTCCACCCATGTTCATCCCGATTCCCCGGTCCCTCCTACCCCCGTTCAAACCCGAACCGGTAGACATGTGCATTGGCCCAAACGCCTTGCTGATTATGTGACCTTATGAACATTTCGAGCGTATGTTGCCCTTCATTCAAGCCTAAATAACGCTCTGGTGGGGGAGTATTGTAGTGAACTGCTTCCACTTTGTAACTTCGTATTTTGTACATACAATTTTTGGCCTTGTATAGTTATTCGTTTTTTTTGGTCATGCACACTTCATCTGTATCAATGCTTGTACAATATACTTTTTGGCGGTCAATACAATTTCGAACTCGGACTCTGTCTTCTTCCGTGGTTGCGAAGTCTGTGTGCGCCACTCTGTGCTGGAACTGTGATTAACGGAATCTCCAACATTTTAGCGCCTTCTGCACCTTGGATTCCATTTCTTGGATTTTCCTGTGTGGATTACGTCGCTATCGTTGGACGTTACGGATCTTTATTTGGACATTTGCTCTCTTGGTCTTTCAGTGAGTTCTTTCCATTTTTGCCATTTTGTGTGTAGTGCTAGACTCATATTTTCGGTCCACTACACTTCCTCAGCTTCTGGGACTCCGAAAAGGATTAAGATTCGATCATCCCTCTGCTTCATTTGGTCATGTTGCTGTGAGTTCCGGGCCCTTTCCCACCAGGGCACCTCAGCGAAGATCCTTGCAACGGTCTCTGAACGCTCCATACGCAGGAGAAAAGCGGATAGTAAGAGGTTTTCAAGATCCCTTTCAGAGTTGACCGTGATTTTAAGCAGCCTTGGCTGGTCCAGATTTAAGGAATTAGGTTTACGATTCAGTCATACCAATGATAGTGGTTCAACTGGCTCCAAGTCCATGTTGTTACACAACCTTATCCATTCTTCTTTATCGTGCTTTAGCCTGTCCCCTAGTAAGGTTGCACTCGTTTCCTTTACGTTGGTGCAAATCACGCTTAGTCCGTGGAGCGAATGTACACTGTGTGCATCGTGAATTTTGGTTTTGAATCTGAGGGTTTTCACTGAACCTTCAGATGAGCAGGTGGCTTCGGCTTCGTGTCTTTTTGCGGAACAGAGATGCTTTGGACATTTGTAAAGGTGGCCTATATAAAGGTGTGGCCCTACTTATATTATTATATAGTTATCTATTATATATAGATATATATATATAGATATATATTTATATAGATATTATATATATCTTGCGAAATGATTGCATAATGTCGCTCGTTTCCGAAAGGCTCATCAGCTGACTATCTGCCTTCTGCAGCTGATTTCTAGAGAAAGCTGCCTCGATCATTCCATGTTTTGTTGCAACTTTGTACATTCCGCTGGCAGTAATGTCGTAAACCACTCCAATAATATTTCTACAGTCTAGTCGTCCACGATCGAATTCGGAAACCGGGAGTAAGACGCAGTCTCCCACGGATAGAGGATGCAGAATGGCGCTGCTCGCTTCGAGCATTTCTTTTCTGCTCTTTTCTTGTCCGCTTGTAGCCTTGTCACTGCATGCCCTTATCATCTGGATGTGCTTTGAGAAAACATCTGCAATACCTGTAGCTCTTTCTCCAGTTTCATCAACCTGATCTTGTTCCCCGGCAGCAACAGCTTGTTCCTCACAAGCCTGATCTTGTTCCCCGGCAGCAACAGCTTGTTCCTCACAAGCCTGATCTTGTTCCCCGGATTCAACAGCTGGTTCATCAGCAGCTTCCATGCCATGGATCTCCCTGAGAGCCACCTCCAGTTGTTCCTCTGTTGTTATGTGAGCGAGAACGCCTGCAGGTAAAACCGTTTTCTGCAATCCTAGTCTTGGTTTCTGTCCGAATAAAATCTCAAATGGAGACGTGTTTTGCAGGTTTCTGTGTGATGAGCTATTCTTTTGGAACTGCACGAAACGTAGGCCATCTGCCCAATTCGTTGTATTGTTATCGATTGTCCAAGCAATAAGCATCTGCTTTACATCAGCATTAGACCGCTCCACAGATCCCTGGCTTTGTGGGTGCCTCGCGCGCCCATGAACTAGCTGCAGGTTGGGCCACATGGATTTCATTTCTGAGACTACATCCGCCACAAATTCTCTACCGTTATCACTCTGAAGAATGCTGGGCGCACCCATGAATGTGAATATATCTATGAGGTGGTACGCCACTTCGGCAGCCCTTTTACTCGTTAATGGTTTCAGTACCAAGAACTTGGTGAAGTGATCCTGGTAATTTAATATCTGTACGAAATTTCCACTTGGTGTTGATTCCATATTGATCAAGTCAACTTGACCACGGTCACAGTAATTTCGTGACCGAATGGGTTTTACAACAATTCCTTTGTTCGGTAAGGGTTTCTTTCTTTGACATGTCTCGCATGCAGCCAAAAAGAGGGACACCATCTTCATTGGTATGTTTGCGTATTTGTCATCAAGAAATCTTTTGTTTTTTTTCACCGCCATGACCAGTCGACACGTGAGCTTCGTAGATTATGTCGAAGAGCTCGTCCCGAACGGCAAGGTAGTGAAGTGGATCAGCTTCATTTTTTCGGCTCTGAAAGAATAAAAAGAAACAAGTTTACAGAGCTAATGAAACTGATTTTGCTAAGGATGATGCTGTTGTTGCTGCTGTTGTTGTTTTTGTTGATGATGTTGATGGTGCCAACGACAACATCGATCGATGACAAAAATTTGTGTGTGCAAGAGAAATAAAGAGGCTTACCTTGACGATTTTCTTGACACCGCCAACTTCGACGACTGCAAATTTCTCCCGAAGATAGTAGAATAATTTGGATCGTTCACTGCCACACAAGGTTGCAAGCATTGAGGTGTATTTTTCTCGATTAGGCACTGTGAATTTAGACAGCTTTTCGCAGGCCACTGTTTCTTGAAACCGAGCCCGTTGGTTTGCTACATTCACTTCCATGATGCTGTCTCTGCAAGCACTGATGTAAAATGTATGATCACAAGCAATCAACAGCCTTTAATAGTCTTTTGTGTGAGACACGTTTCCTGTGACCACAATGTTAATATTCCACTTG
Organism: Atriophallophorus winterbourni; assembly: GCA_013407085.1. Taxonomy (NCBI): domain Eukaryota; kingdom Metazoa; phylum Platyhelminthes; class Trematoda; order Plagiorchiida; family Microphallidae; genus Atriophallophorus; species Atriophallophorus winterbourni. The sequence goes on from JACCGJ010017681.1 coordinate 40,538, forward strand.
AAAATCAATCATGCATTTCGGCAACTTGAAAATGCAGTGAAAATGAACTTCTGATATTAAATCTAAAGTGAATTCACATAAAAATCTCGCTAATTTATAACGGACAAAAAGGCTGAAATACAGTAAAAACATAGTTGCCGATTCCACAGAATCAGCTGCCGAATCCACGGAATCGGCAATTCCGCGATTTCGGCAAGCCCATATATATATATCTATATATTATATTATATATATATATATCTATATATATATATATATATATATATATATATATATAAGATATATATATAATTATATTATATATATAAAGGTGGCCTTTTGATGAAAAGAACGCTCCTCAAGACTTTCCGGCACATTTGCAATAGCTGAACCTTCGTGTTGAAAGATCTCAGAAGATTTAACGTTTATCTGACTGGTATTAACGTCAGTGGTTTCCGATTTATCGAAAAATATACTGGCAAACTGAGAATTTTGAGCGGTTACCAGAGTCTCTACCGATGTCTTCAACGTTTGTATGATAAGCTCTAATCTCAGCATCCGATCATCCAGGTTGCTTTGCGAAACACTTGTTCGAGCAGTTAAATCTGCGTTTGGTTTAACTCGACAACTTTTGCACAAGTAGCATACACCAGGCATGTTTTCATCATTCAGGATCGATAATGCCTCCGGGGTCAATGATTTGTCACATTTTGCATGACATTTGTGGGAACAGTTTCGACACGTGACAGATTTGACCTTACCGCTGACGACTTTCATGCAGACGACGCACGTTTCGCGAACATCAGATCGTCTCATGTTAACGGGGTCAACCAAAAGTACAAATCAGAGCACAAAAATCGATACGCCTGCAGTTGGTTTGTGCGGTATTGTGCGCAGTTGACTGAAAATGACGGGTTGTAGAGATATTTCGTCACCCGATTTAGCCGCTAATTTGCCAAATTCACTTTGAGATTTTTGGCGTAAATTTGATTTCACGTTGTGTATTTCTCCGAGTAGTTCCCGACAGTGGTAAACACCGATGGGTTAATCGAACAGCAGAAACACAAAAGCGATTCAAATAAACAAGCAAACTGTAGAAAAATCCACGGTTGACGCACACAAAGAACGACACGTCGCAGATGGATGATTCTTGTATGAATAGATCCGACGTAGCAAGCTTTCAGTTAGATATCTAAAAATCAAACCGATCGGATGAAAACTAAGAAAGTTATATCCAAAATTATCGGAGGTCAAAATTAATCCAACCGCACGTCACGTCAAATACTTGTTGGAGAGTCGGATCAATATTCACACGTGACTACAATCAAACACTCATATTCAATCTCTTCAACTAACTACATTCACTATGCCGCGAATGAACTGCCTGTATTTACTACTTTCTTCTTGCTGCAATTGCATGCTTTGATCAGACTCTCACATAGTTCCTACCGAGTTGTAGAATGACACGATTTGTATTAGGACGCGTTGATTATGGTCTGTGAGCCATAACAAACACAGTCACTATTGTGTAACACAATCAGTGTAGTTCTGTTTTCCTGCATTTCTTACTATCATTCCAACTAACTCTTCACACTCTTCAGACTAATTACGAGATCATACTACCTACGCACTCCGATACGACAGCTGGCTGGGTCATATATTCAGAAGGAATAATGGTCCAAAAGTTTCAATCTATGGTGAGCGGATTCAGGTAGACGACCTTTGAACAGACCACAATTGCTGTACGAAAACGTTTGCAAACAGATGCCGTACAAGTTGAAGAATGCACTGTATAAAGCGTCAACTTCAAGCTAAGAAACAGCGGATACTGCTATAGGCCGCTGAATGTAGATCATGCTGTAAGCTAGCAACGGCAGCCGATCGACCGAGTAATGCCTATGGCTGTAAGCGCTGTGGGGAGTGATTGCTTGGGTAGAATCGGTCTGTTTATTCGTTTGAAACGCTGTAAAACATGAAACAGTCGGGCCAACGTAATGATCTATATGAACCAAAGTAAACCACCACCGTCACCTAAATCAATATAGTCATTTATTCGACTGGGGTTACCTAACTTCTCTTATTGCTATGCTTATACTGATCCTTGGCTTACCAGTCAGTTTGTGATGTGAAATATAGACTTGTAAAGCTTCGTCTTTCGCGTAACCGATGATTTCTCAGTGACGCTATATGCGCTCCGGTAAGATTTCAAATCAGTACGAATACTGAGAATAAATTTAATTCTTTGAACGTGAATGTTTCCAAGAGAATTTATACTCTGTTTTTGTTTGAGAGAAAGTTTTCTTGCCACAAGGACTGTATTGCGTGTATATTTCTCAGAAGGCTCACTCAACCTGATCTTACTGTCTCCACCTGACGATGGCAAACAGCCTGAAACCGGTAGTGGTGTGTAAGGGATGGGGATGTGAGCACAACAGTACTTTGAGACCAGTTAACATTCTGTATTTTTTGCGGAAAATGTTTTAGAATACAAACTGGACTAAGGTAATCCCATTCACAGGGTGCGTGGAAAGATTCTTCTCGGGAAAATGAGAAATTTACACTAGAAATAAAAGACATTGATTAAATTATACGCAATATTCAAAATGAACACATGATGATGATGAAAACGATAGTGAGTGTTTCGAATTGAGCATCTCATCGGAGGATATTGACTGATGAAAAAAGGGAACAGATCTAAACACGCTCGATAAAGTCAAGTTGCTGCTGGACCCCAAAGAACTTTTTTGTACTTCTCTCGAAGAGCTTGTTCAACTTCCGCGGCATGTTGGCTGTCCCGCGTCTCGCAAACACACTTCACTTGCACACTGAAGATGCTCGAACGCATCCAAGCGCGTTCGTGAAATATATCTTTGATGCTGATTCGAAAACGAATATGAAAGATTCAGCAGATTTTAATTTGAATGCGTGTTAATTATTTTTATGGAATTTGTATTATATTGCCAGTTATATCAAACCTATGCAATAATTGTAGGTTATGATGAGTAGACTAAAATTGCTGAAGGTATAGAATGGAAAGCGGTATAAGAATATGGTCGAAACGTCAGTTTGGGATCGAAAGGTGAGAAGTTATTGTGATATTGCAACAATATTAGAACGTCACTTTAGGCACAGAAGATTGTGGTGGTACAAAGTGCGTTAGCGATGTGTTTGTACCAATCATGAGATTTCGTGTGATATTCAGAAAACCGCCTTCTGGCATAACCCAAGAACAGGATTGCGCAGAAAAGATCGACGAGGACAATCGTGTGAACGCATCAACTTGCGTTTCGGACGGATTAAACGAGAACGCTTTGGGCGACAACATCTTCAAAAGTATGAGTCAATAGAAAAAGTTAGCTGCAATCGAACGATATGCTATTCGTTATGTCGGTCGAACGAGCCTTCTGTGGCGAGAGCTTGAAGTGTCCTGGTTGGCACGACATCGACTGACAAACCAGATCGAAGTGACAGTCGGAACTGATACGTTTCAGGACACCGTTGTGGTTGATAGATAGATAGATAGATAGATAGATAGATAGATAGATAGATAGATAGATAGATAGATAGATAGATAGATAGATAGATAGATAGATAGATAGATAGATAGATAGATGCGTGTTTTATTCGTTGTCATGTGTTTAATAAATGCTGTTGACCAATCGGGTTTAGCCGGTAAACGCTATTTGAGATGGATTAGTTGACCTCAAGGACGATTCGAGACGCAACCTTCACGTGGCCGAGGTTGACGTAATTGAAAGTGCATCGATTATTTTCAAGTCTGTGCAATCGACGATATAGACGTTATAAAACACGCCACTTGGTTGTGAACGACTTGACGTAAACACTTTGGGACTCTAAACATAACAGGGAGTGATACTTTTCAAGCTCTGATCGTTGGCACAAATCCCGCCACCCGGACTGTGTTTTTTTCGAAAACGGTTTCTAAGGACTGTTTTTTTCGCCCCTTTCTTTTTTGTCCCCCGATTGCATGCCCACCCTTCTTCTGCCCCCTCGTCTCCCCGCTACCCGTGCAACCATAGTAAAAGATAAGTTGAATCAGAAAATGGAATAAACAGGTCAAACGCAACTATCAAATAGAGTTTATTCTACGTTGATTTTTTTCAGTCATGGTTACACCCTATACACAATCTATTTTCATCAATTACGGTCACCACAATACGATATACTTCGCGGAGTGATTACTTCACATTAGACCACGTCAATCGATACGCGGTCTCTTTAATTTCATCCATAAAAGTGAACAAACTGTGCTAATTTGATACCAATTTACACCATTCTTCATCGCACCGAAAATCAATCGTAATGCTTTGTGACACGTCAATGAGAATTGCACTTAAATGGCTTTCGCGCCAAGTAAAATCGCTGGAGCAAAAGATTTGAATGCGTATTTGACGAACCTGGCACCGAGGTCTCGTAAGAGGCAACACATTTCCGCGATTCCACCTGGGCGGTCGCTCACCACAACCAAAAACCGACAAAGTCGTCCTTCGAACGCCAAGCCACGTTCGATCACACGACCAAGAACGGTTGTATCAATGTTCCCTCCAGACAGAATTGGAACGACTCTAAAGCGAAGGATGATGACGTGTGTGTATGGACAATAATAGCATCATTGAAAACACGGTGTCCGGTCACATTAATCGTCAGACAATTAATCGCCGACACTTAACGCTTAGACACTTAATCGCCAGACATTTGATCCCCAGACATTTAACCCTCAAGTCACTTCATCCCCAGTCACTTAATCTTCAGTCTAAATGAATTTATTTAGCAGGAAAGTTATGTGATTGATTGTAAGAACGTCAATCTTTCCGTAGTTGAGTGTCGCTGAATTGCTCAAGTGAACTAGGGATGAAATCAGATTATGAGGCAGACGATGATTTATGCCTCATGATTGTGCCGTTGAATGATGCATTACGGTCACTCTTTTCTTGCCAGCATCCCTACATGTGGACATTTCTTAACGGTTTGCGAAAGGATTGCCGTCAGCATACAGTCTCAGTTCTTCAAGCAAGTGCTGTGGTTCACATCAAACAGAAGAAGAAGTATGCTGAGATATGCGCATTGTTCAGAAGTTATCAAACTGTGGATTAAGTGAATTAAGATTAAGTGACTTGGGGGTTAAATTCTGGGCATAAAATGTCTGGTGATTAAGTGTCTAAGCATTAAGTGTCGGCGAATAAGTGTCTTACGATCAATTGTCTGACGATTAGGTGTAAGTAAACCGAAAACAGAAACCAAATATTTCACGATTTTTAGGCTGGTTTGATATTCACTCTATTACGACGAAATCACCTACGCACTTTGTAGAGAATGAAAAATGGTCGTGATCCGAAAGATTTTCTCTAAGGCGAGTTAAAATCATGAAGTCTACCATCAAGCAGAACGCACTGGTCGTAACAACGATTTTGAAAAAGAGATATAAAATTAATTGAAATAGACCCTACGGTTTGGGAAGAACTTTATCTTAACCGATCCTTATAAAATCCGTATGTAAAAGATCATTTTCAAAAAGTGGAAGTGTAAATACTGTTCTCGGATGCTGAATGTAGATCAAGCCGACATTATGCAACTGCCAGCGATCGGCCGAATTTTGCCTACCGCTGTGATCGTTCCTCCCGATTCGGACTGTTAAGTCGTTTGAAACGCCTCGGAGCGTAAAGGCTTCAGGCACGTGTGACGTACATACATAGTTGACTTCGATCAACAACCAATCTACTAGAATAAATGACACTTTTGCCTAGTCTGATGATCATGCTACTGATCAGAACATCACTCACGTTTTTCCTTCCAGTTCAGGAAGCAAACCTGCTAGCAGTGCGGCCATCGCAGTTGCTCCAGCACCTTCCACCACGCATTTCTCCGCTTCCAGGAGACGTAAAATGGTGCGATGTATGTGAGCCTCATCCACGCAAACCATTTGGTCAACTTGCCCGATACAAGTTTCCAAAGCGTTGGTGCCAACTTGTGAAACGGCTAGACCTAAACGTATCGGAAAAATTAATGTGGATAAAAGAAAAATTAACAAGATTAGAATACCTAAGCGATGTGTTGCTCACGTCCCTCGAAATTACACTTCACTACCGGTTTTTAGCTTTTTGCCGTCATCAGGTGGAGACAGTAAGTTCAGGTTCAGTGAGCCTTGAAACAGTGGATAAATGGTAAATAAGGTTATACTTGAATGCCACTGTTGCTTTAAAATAACTACCTTTTGTAATATTGTGCTTGATTGTCTTGAGGGGAATTCACTATATCGAACTCCTCAGCAGTCCGATGCGTAAAATTCGAACACACAAAGAAATGTGGATTGTTCTCAAATGCCGAAGCTATGATCACTCTTAAAACTATACGTTTCCAATCATTTGATCGGTTGACTTAGGGTGACTGTTTGGCTGTCCCAATCTAGACAACAAATGATTCTTTGTAAACAAGTTGCGCTTGTATGCCACTGTTGGGTAAGATTGGTACGACCAACCTGTTCAATCACATGAGCCCCCACTCATGTAGACAGGGTTTAAAACCCATGACCATGAATGTCGCAGTTCTACTTGCTACATTCTCACTGAGATTAACCTCGCTGACTTCACGTGATGAGATGAAGCGGTTAGAAAGCAGACGTGGTGTGTATGCTCTTGGTTTCGCAAACATTCGCAAAACTGATTATTGATATCGATGCGATCAATTTAATGAGATACAATCTGTGGGTCTGTCATTCGAAGTCTGTCTGGGTCAATTCAGCGTAGTGGAAACATTACCCATCGCAAATTACAGCAACCTGCTTCAATAACGTTTCACGAATCAGGAAAGAAACTTTTGTGACATATTTCAGAGTCATAACCTGGTAACCATTATAATGATCGAAATTCCTGGAGTTTTCGCACGTGGTGACTCAATTTAATTCACAACCTCAAGAAATTATAAACCACTTGTCACCAACAAACGCGAAACAAATATGCGAAACCATGATTCGAACTCTTTCAAAATCATCTCAACGGTCTAAACATTTCAGATTGGCAAATTTCTCGAAACATTATATCCAAAGAATGTTGTTGTTGACCTGCTCCAGTTGATGCCGACCGTGATGTTTTTTGTGATTCACTGTATTTTCGAATGATTAATCAGTCCGAATCGAAAATGACAATCTCTCCGGCGTGATCTGCGTTCAGCAGCCATGAGCTGTGTCCGCTCTTCCGCAGCATGGACGTGACGCTTTACAAAGTACTTCCACAGTGAGCGGTCAAAAGCAAGTTCTTCCCAACTCGCGGGGTCAATGTCAAAAGATTTCATATCTCATTTGCAAACGTCTTAGTTCCGCAAGTGCGGTCTGTCCAAAGGTTGACCTTCTGATTTAAACTCATCACGAGCGCATGACGGTTTTATGTTCCACCGCTTTTAGAATGACTAAACAGTTCGATTCGGGAGTGGTAATCTCTCCCGCGGTGCTCAGTGCGATCGACAGTCGATCGTCGGCATGTTCTACGCTCAGAGGTTAAGAGCACTATCTGCCCTTCCCCAGATGCCACACCCAATAAATTCAGTTGATGTGAAGTATTTTGCCAATGAGAATAAGCGTCAATGACCCCAATAGGAAATTAAATCAGACACACGAAAGTTCCTCATTAATTTTTAGTCAGCCAATAAGGACCCGGATTACGGGGCATCATTAAGGAGATCCGTTTTATAAAGGAAGTAACATATTTAACACTCGGTGTCAATCCTTAAATTTAGAGTAATCACGTCATGCACAATTCCGAACAAGGCAGACAGAATTCAAATTTGTGCTTGTAAGCCACTGTTGACTAATGATGTTGCGTGAGATATGCTCAACCGCATGTGCACACACACATTGATGGGGGGGGGTTAAACCGAGGGATTTGATAGAAAGTTTCCCATCTACGAGCATTTTCATCACACACACACACACACACCAAACGAATGGTTTGGTGCTGTTTGCACGCATACATGCCTTGAAACCTTGGAGGAATGGTAAAGAAGTTGTACTTATATGACACTCTTGGATTCGGTTGATAAAGGCAACATATTTAATCACTTGTCCAAACAAATGTAGATGGTGTTAAACCTATGATCATGAACACAAACGCTCATTTGCATTTAGTTCCATCACACATACCCCACGACCGGTTTCGCGATGTTTCCACTCACCAGGTAAGAACAATACACCCGTGATCCGCATGTCTTGAAGAAGGAGAATAATCGTGAACAGGTTGTAAGTTCAACTTACAAATACAGAGATTCCTATTTGAAAAAAGTGGGCGTGCGGACCCGTGCCATTGATGACGTCATTATTTAATAAAATATAGTGTGATTTACCATCTGCTACAGTAGAGTGAATTTGAGTGAAGACCATTCGACCCGCTTTCAAAGAATTTGTAAATCCTGGACACCGATCGGATTCCACGCCCTGTCAAAAATGGCAATTTAAAGAAACCCTTAAATGAACGGACAACTGATTAATCATTTTGATTACCGATCATTTTTTTGCATCGCAAATATATATATATATATATATATATATATATGTTAACACCGTGAGCGTTTAACTTGTGACACAGAAGCTTCGTCAGACCAAGGCTGATAGTCAGGACAGGGTTCATGACCATATAGCATTTCAACCACTATCTCTGTTTGGACTTTACAGCTGAGCAGCCTATAGTAATCCTAGGTGGGCTCTCATGTCACATAGACATGATCATGATCAGAGGTCGATTTGCCTAATACAGTGTTGTATTGTTACTAATCTCATACAAGCGAACATGGTTGAGGCTGGTGGACAATTTGGTTCACATCTGTAAAAAACCTGAACTACTCGAATTAAGCAACGGTATACTTGCATGACACTGTTAAATAGGGTTTGTACAACGAACCACGATGTTCAAATACAGAACCACTAAGTGATTCTTCGTCAAACACTTGAGGCGCTTATAAACGAGCAATATAATTTGGTGCTCATATGGGATGTGTGCTCAAATCCCTAGTACTTAAAATCTAATTGACCGTTCACTTTAAGATTAAGATTTGTTACTTACGTTTGCATCCGTGCTAAGCGCCAGATTGTGGTGATCTCTGTCACATTCATCTTATTGACCGCCAATCAACCGAGCTTAGCAAGTTCGAACACCTCGTGCATGTAAATACTTTCACATTGTCTGAATTGACGCTGTGATCTATATCTAAGACATGTTCTGCCAACGCTGCTCTAAGTGATTGCATTTCCATTATCAATAGACGATCGTTCCCGAGCATATTCCAATCAAATGCAATATTCAATATATTTCCACGATACTCCATGGCGACGCGGCTAGCTATGCTTTGAGTATACTTGGAGCAGTCCAGAATGCTTGCCTGCATACTCAATAATCAGAATGTCGGCAAAAAGTGCCCTGCATGGCGAGGGTTCGAACTATATCGGTTAACGCAAAAACCATTGACCAATCCGATGGAAGTGACAACCGGGAAAGACATCTTTCAGAATCACGGTTATGGTTGTATGTTTTGCTTATATAAGATGGGCGTGTGTTTTGTTGTTTGTCTTGCATGTACATTAACAATCGGTGTAAGTGATATGTTAGGTGGGGCCAGGAGATTATCAACTATTTCTCATTCTGCACACGCTTTGATTTATTTCACATTATTGCATTTGAACCCACTTCTGGTTGTTTTACGGACAGGTATCTAGACTGATTGATTGCAAAACCTTTTGTATGATAATAGAAAGAAGTTTGAGTGCAATCATATAGAACAGTTTTTAGATAACGCTTCGCTTCCAAGCGAAACCCTGTAGGAATTGTCTTATGATGGATTGGCTCCCCTCTCATATTATATATGTTGCAAACATTTAAAGTACGTCAATTTTATTTTATTTCAATCATTCTGGAATATTAGAGCACGCAATAAATCGGGATATTGGGAAGATTTTTGGCCTGGTTGAAATTTGCAATTTTAATAGTCTGCCGCAAGAGATTTTCCACCTTCTAACATCAAAAACCATCCAACATATTGAATCAGGAATTCTTTAAGAAATTTTATCCTATGGTGTGGTATTCAACGTAGGTTTACCAAGATTGTCAGTGCTATTTGTACCGAAATAATTTCAAACGGAACCAGTTTCACCGAACATTAAGAATATTGAGAAAATCATTTTTAGTTCGTAGAGCATGGTAAATTTTAAACTTCATGCCTTCGTGATTGGCCAACAAACTATGACCTTGTCAAATTGGATAATATCGAACGAAAAGTTGGTATCAATCATAATAGGCATTTGTCAATAAAAAGCCAAAAGTGTGATATGTACGAATGTTCCGCGTAAGAAAGTGAACTCGGTGACATTGATGAAAACAGTGTATATATTAAAAAGTAATTAATAGGCTCTGTGCTCCACCTACCATACTGCTCACACCAATCAATAAAATGATAAGTTATTATTGATTGATTGATTGTGAGTGTTGATCGTTCAAAGACCGAATTTTAGGCTGCTCCGAATGAAACTAAGGCATAGCTGGTTCCCTTTTGCAATTTTCAAACACGAAGCATGGCATAAACTTGTTTTTCATGTTGAGATGACGAACAAATGGCGTTTATTATTTCAGGTTCTTGGTGGGAATTAGAAATTCACGTGTGTAACTAGAAGATATTTCAAGTCTGAGACTGACTTAATGCACTTATGTTATTATGTTAATTTCATTCAAAATACAATGGGAAGATGAGATAGAATATCCGATAACGTCCGTGGATTATTTTGCTGTTAATAAATAATGTGAGATTTACAGTATTACGAAAAAAATTGACACTCATTCCTCTGGAGAAAAACTACGAATGTAACATACGAGTTCAAATACAATTCAGTTTGTGGATCTAGTTCAACTTACAATAATTTTTACCCGAGGATTAACCTCCTTGACTGCAGCGACGATTCCAGCAATCAATCCACCTCCACCGACTGGGACCACAATGGCATCCACATCGGGAACTTGCTCGAGGATTTCCAATCCAATTGTACCTTGCCCCGCTAGAATTTGTGGATGGTCGTAGCTACGAGAAAAAGGAAACTGGTTGACGTAGTGACCGTACTGTCCCTATCGGATGAGTTCAAATGCATGAAAACGGTCGTTGGATGTGCATGATGCAAATGCATGCAAATGAGCTTTTTTGATCATGGTCATGGGTTTAAACACTGTCTACATCAGTGTGGGCTCATGTGAATAAACAGACTGGTCGTACCAACCTTACCCAACAGTGGCATCCAGACACAACTTGTTTACCATTCTTATACTGTTTCAAATACATGCAGATCCTGATCCCACTGTCCCTGCCTGATGAGTGTAAATGCACGAAACCGGTCGTGGGGTGTGTGTGTGATGGAGATGCATGCAAATACGTTTTTTCCGAGCCCACGGGTTTAATCCATCTACCTGATTGAGCACATGCGAGTTAACAGGTTGATAATGCCAACTTTATCCAACGGTGGTTTACAAGTTCCCATCTTGTTTAGCATTTCTATATTGTTTCAGGACATGTGGATCCTGATGGTACTATTTATTCCCGATGAGTGCAAACAGCACGAACCCGGTCGTGAATTATGTGTGACTGATGGAAATGCATGTAATTATGACATTTTGGTCAAAAATTTTCATTTGAAAAATATTTGTAAAAAATGTTACCTCACCTATAAGATTTATTAGCTGATAAGTCAGCATAATTTATCGTTTTCGTAATGACTTACTTGACTTAATCCCTTGAGTTCCTGGAGGAACATAGGGCCTCGGCAACTTGTCTCCACTTTGGTCGTAATACAAAGTAATAATTGAATGTCGATTCTTCTTATAGAAGTTTCTGAGTTCTGAGTTCTGAGTCTGCTTGCGGTTGCCCCAAACACCAGAGTTCGAACGGGACAGAATGACAGCTGCTCTGCCAATCCGCTTATCAATCTCCATGTCTAGCGAGAGGTTTTTCGCAATGGTTGAACCAAGGTACGTGAAGTGATGTACTGATTCAAGCTGACAGTTTCCAACAGTTATGATGGTAGGCGATACAGTCCCTTGACCAAGGACTTTGGTCTTGCTCATGCTTATTGTTAGCCCAAAGTCTTTGCATGCCGACGATAAACAGTCCATTAGAGACTGTAGGTGCTCTTTGGAGTGAGCAATAAGGGCTCCATCGTCAGTAAACAGCAGGTCACGGATTACCACATTTCGTGCCTTGGTTTGTGCTCTCAACCGGTTAAGGTTGAAAAGCTTGCCATCACTTCGCGTGCGTAGGTAAATATCTTCTGTCCTCGTCCTGAAAGCGTGCTTCAGAAGCAGAGCAAAGAAAATGCTGAACAGCGTGGGAGCAAGAACACACTCTTGTTTGACGCATCAGTGAATTTCAAAGGCTTCTGAGCTGAAACCGTTAAAATGGACTGAGTCCTTCATGCCTGAGTGGAACGAAATAACGAGCTTCAGCAGTCTTTGGGGGCAGCCTATCAAATCAAGCATTTTGAAAAGACCCTCCCTGCTGACGTAGTCGAAGGCCTTCGTTGAATCAATAAAAACAGCGTATAATGGCATACGCTGTTCCCGACACTTTTCTTGAAGTTGTCTCAAGGAGAAGATCATGTCAACGGTTGATCTTTCCTTGCAGAATCCACATTGAGATTCGGAGTAAATTATATCAGCTAAAGCTTGCAGCCGGATCTGTAAGACTTTAGCAAACAATTTGCCTACAACATTCAGAAGGGAGATTCCTCTGTAATTGTCGCAGTCACCTCTATCTCCTTTATTCTTGAATAGCGTGATGATATTTGTGTCTCGCATCTCTTGTGGGACACACTTCACCTGTTAGCATTGGAAAAGCAAATGGTGATCGGTTGTAATAATGCTTCTCTACAGCATTTGATGAGCTCAGGTAGAATTCAGTGGTCACTAGGTGCCTTCCCATTCGCTAAGCGGTTGATTGCTCTATTGAGCTCATCAAGAGTAGGGGGAGTATCTAGATATTCAACAGTCAGCAACCGCTCGACATTTTCAAATACATGTGGTGAAACCGTGCTGTCCCTAGAGTAGAGAGAGGAGAAGTTCTCTACCCATCTTTCCATCGGCTGAGTTTTGTCCACAATCGGGTCACCAGATGCAGACTTATTGGGAGCCGTTTTAAGTTTGTTTGGACCAATGGCTCTCTTGATCCCATCATACATGCCGTGAAAATTATCAGTATCCGACCTTGGTTCCAAGGTTGTCAAAGCCGGGGCGGGTTTGGGGATAAGCTCCCAATTCCAAAAATGCTCCAATGGCACGCGTCTCATATAGCCTCTGACAACCAAGTCCAGCTCCTGGCCTGCATGCGTGGTCCTGTGTGACCCGGCGGAACTGCTTCCACGGATAGGAGAAAGGGCGAAGGCGGCTGACTGGCGCCTCAAAACCAGCATGCTTCGGGCAGGTAAAGCTCGTAAGTCCATGAAGGCGGTCCACCTAGGGGAAGGAAAACCATTATCTCAAACCTCCACTGCCTTGTGGCTACATCCTATCTTGGAAAAGGCTCCAGGAGTCAACCTCGAGGAAAAATACGGAGCCGGAGTCCCGTTAAGCAGTCCGAAGTTTTATACAACTTCGCGCTGTCGATTTAATAATCAATGTAAAATCGAAACGTCTAAAGTAAATTTTGAACGAATTTTACCGAAATTTTAAAGCGCATTATTATCGATAGCAAAGAAATTGCATGATATTTGTATGAAATAATATTGAACCATTAGAGCGAAAAACTGTAGTCACAGCATATCTTACCCGTTCACATAGGGAATATTGTTCAGTTTTGAGAGTTTCATGGCATACGGTTTGGACTGTTTGAAAAATGAAATTGACAAGGTAAAATTTTGAGTTCTCGTCAACACAGAATGGTAAAGAATAACCTAGACTCGGAATATTTGCGAATATATATCTTGACCAGAAATGTTTACGATTTCTTATTGAATTAACCAACATGCGGATTATTTACAGTTTTTAACTGGTTGAGCACAACCGAGAGGAAAAACGTTCGTGGCAGACTAAAAATATTCATATATTTGGGAAATCTTTAGTAGTACTGCAGCGGTGTAACTGCTCATCGAAATTTTCTTTCCAAAGATTAAATGAATTCGATTAGTACAATATATACAAGTTGAGAAAACTGCGGCTTTCATGTCACCCACAAAATTTTGCGACTAGCACATCAAAACAGGCAAATTTTTAAAAATCACGAGATGACGTTCACATAATCAATCAACATTTACAACTCATGGCAATCATTTAGCAACGGTAGATCAACCGTTTTTAATCGAGGAGAAATCCGATGGCTATTTGTTACGGTATTTCACTTCCAGCGCTACAATACACGTATAAGAAAAGTGGAACATGAACAATGGATATGATCAATATCAAGCATTAAACGGAAACCGATGTTACGTGATATTCAAGCATGGTCCCCATAGTTACAAAAGGACATGACCTTACTGAAACGCGTATACCACCGCGCTACAAAACTGGTGACCGGGCTATACAACAGGCCATACGAGGAGCGGATTGCAACTCTTAACCTCTTTGACTTTTCGTACCGTCGTCTCAGGGGTGACTTGATCATGCTGTTCGACATTATGCATACAGTGGATCACCAACTTGAACACCAGTTTCATCGGCAAGTAGCACGTGGTATCAGATCGCAGGGCTGCAAGTTAATTATTCAACACTCCAGATCAAATTGTCGAAGGTTTTTCTTTGCTGTCCGAGTTTGTTTTGTATGGAACTTTCTGCCCCCACATATCATTTGTGCATTATGTCAGGACATGTTCAAGGCTGAACTCAACAAGTAGATATTGACCAAATCCAACCTTGCACCTGAATGCACGTGCTGACTTTCCATCTGGATAAAACATATTTGTTGTTTTTATGCATTCCCTATATTTTTAATCTGAGGTTATTGTAAAGTATTTGCTTTTTGGACCATTCAATTCATTTCAGCAGTTCACTGGAAGCGTGTGTGGGTGACGTCAAACGCCACAATTTTTAGCTGGTGCAAATCCGATTCAAACAGAACCGAGCCATACGTACAAACAGAGAGAAGCACGCAATCGAATCGCACTCACCTCTGTCATACTTGCTCCTTTCAGAATAACATTCGCATCGTAACCGATACAATTCTCGATTTTCATCATGGGCGCAATCGTGGGCATTACCACGGTGACCGGGATACCCAAATCTTTTCCATGATAAGCCAGAGCCTGTGCGTGATTGCCGGCACTGGAGGCGACGACACCATTTGTTGCTTCTTCCTGACGAGGAGATGATAGAGGAAATATGTTTTTCAAGTGAAAGCAACAATGCAAGTGGTTTTATGATGTAGGGAAAACTATCAAATATTTGAAATATGCATCTTGTCAAACCTTAAGGCAATGCATAGCAAGTTATCAAAGTGTGGTCAGACAACCATCGTATACTTTTGCTCAAATCCCTCACAGGTAGACACCACAATCTGTTTTTGCTTGTTTGCAGTCATCAAGTAGTGACCGTAAGATTAAGTTCACTGATCCTTTGAACAGTGGATAAATAGTAAACAAGATTATACTTGAATGTCACTGTTGCATGGTGTTCGTACAACGAACCACGTTGTTCAAACACAGTGATTCGTGGTCAAGCACTCAAGGCGCTTAAGGATGACCAAAGTGATGTGTTGCTCAAATCCGCCGTAATTACACTCCACTACCGGTTTCTGGCTGTTTGTCGTCATCACGTGGAGACAGTAAGATTAGGTTCAGTGAGCCTTGCAACAGGGGATAACAGGTAAAGAAGTGTATATTTGAATGCCACTGTTGCATAGGGTTTGTACAACGAACCACGATGTTCAAACACAGAATCACATTGTGATTCGTGGTCAAGCACTCAGGGCGCTTAAAGATGACCAAAGTGATGTGTTGCTCAAATCCCCCGAAATTACACTCCACTACCGGTTTCTGGCTGTTTGCTATCATCAGGTGGAGACAGTAAGATTAGTTTCAGTGAGCCTTGATACATTAGTTAGCACAGCAAAACTTTGAACAACCGATCTACACCGTAGATTTGAGTCAACCGATCGAATCAATGGAAATGCCCAGTTTTAGGATCGCTCTCAGCATCTGCGCATACACATTACAACCCATTTCTGAAAATTTGCTGCCATCAGGAGAATAGAGTATGATTATGGTCCGTGAACCCTGAAACTGTAGTCAAACAATGTTTTACACACTGCAGCATTGATTAAAACGAACAAACTAAAAAATAATGATTAACAATGATGTAATTTAGTCACAGGTAGAGTTGCAAAACATATTTAAGCCACAGCGATGCAACAAGTTTGCTTTCATCTTGAGGGTTGAATTTGAAAATTTACTACGAAGCAAGAATCGCAAAGTAAAACCATGGCGGTATTTTAGTGTTAGAGAAGAGGTATATCATAAAAGCCAGAATTTTTGGATTCGAGTACGATTAGATCACGCGCGCATTGCACTTGATAATGAAACAAACTCAAAGTTGTGACCCATTGTTCAACGGGGTTCGCACAACAAACCACAATTTTTAAACGCAGATTCGTACTAGGATTAACGGTGAAACGCTCAAGACGCTTATATATAACCAAAATAAAGTGTTGCCCGCGTTCCAAACACGTATAGCCTATAACCGGGTTTTGGTCGTTTAATATATTGAAAATAGGTTCAAGACGGATGGATTCACCATTGTCATAGACAATGAAGTTTGTTAATCAGCTTTCTGGTATATTTTCGCCTCTCACTTACAATGACGTTCTGACCGACGTTGATAGCCAGAACTTGGAACGTAATTAGATAGCCATTCGTATTTCAATAAACTCACTATTCAAATCCTAACGGCATCAACTCACGTAGAGAAAGACCGAATCAACTGGCTCATTTTACCAGGAATTCGGTCAAGGTCAGTTCAGTGTACATCACGTGCACGATTAAACGTGTGATCAACGTAACATAAGTTAAATGATAATAAAGTTATAATAAAACCATGGCCACCATATGTGAATAAATCCTAATCATTTGACAACACAGCCCTGGCTGTGAAGATAATAAAAGAAGTGCTCTCGACATGGAGTCCAAAAACATAATTCTATGGCGTGTTGAGGAACAAATTTCGACCATTTAGTAAGCCGACTTGTGGTGCAGAGAGGCTTTCATTAAGATATCAACAATGACCTAACTACGTGGAAATAGTCAGGACTCATATGATCTGCTTTGAAGGACTAGTGAATGCTGTTGTCAGATACACGAAGTGTTTGTGTGTTCCAAATGTAGAGCAAATGAATAGCCATGATACAATTTAAACCCTCCTGCACACGCCAAATTAATCGACACAAAGTGTGTCTGGGTTATGAATGAAATTCTACACGCAGTATAGAAAGCACAGCTATGGTTTCACATCAAACCTATGCACACAAAAATAGGTTGATCTATATTTGATGAATTATTTGAATAAAGCACATCGGAAAGTGACAAATGTGACTCTAGTATATAAGATACATCCTTTTGGTCATATCTGATTAATCTTAGAGGTATGTGTGAAATCACAGGTCTGATCCAAACAAAGTGCCGCACAGTCAGAGACTGTACGTGGGCTAAGATACTGTCAGGCTGCCCAAGCCTAGACAGATACGAGGAAGAAAAAGAACAGGAAATGGTAGTCAGACACAGGCTTGTTTCAGCATGCAGCTAAATACCTCTGGCCAGTTAATTTAGCATGGTATTAGCCGCACAGCACAAAGTACTGCACGATTCCACATCCGTGTATAAGAAGTATTAGAAGTATTTCACGACCAATCAATATTACTTCGATTTGTTCACGTACTAGAAGTTGCATAATTATTAGAATGTTTGCGTGTTCGATGGTAACCACTTACCTTTGGTAGATGCAACAAAAAATTTCTTGCCCCTCTCTCTTTGAAACTGTAAAAATGAAATAATAATGCTAAAATGGAATTTTGTAAACCAACCTTCCGGTGACTTGTTGGAATTCCAGTTTCAGATAAAGGTTCATATTTATCGATTTTGATATGGACGATTTCTACAAATGCTCCAGCCGAATAACTCCACTCACCTTACAGGGGGTTCGAATGATCCCCTCTCGAATTCGATAATAAGCCGCGGCAACGTCACGATACGTGATCCGAACCGGGTGTTTTGGATCACTAGCCGGATCCAAGAGGTCAGGGTCATCTGGCTCGGAGATGGGGATGTCTGTGATGAGGTTGGCAAAAGCATCCGCCGTAGTCGAAGTTTCGTGTTCGCCATTTACGTTGTTGGATGTGGGCTTTGAGTTCATTTTATCACTACTGAGAATGAAAGTGCTGGAATAATAGAAAGTGTGTACATGATAAACTTGGATGCAAAGTTGACTGCGAAAGGATATTTGGTAATTGCATAATAATAGTTACTTTATGACATTACAGCATGGCGTGTGTGATGAAAATGAGTGCGATTACAAAGAAATGCGTCTTTGAATGTTAAAGAAAATAATTTTTGACGAGGATCGTTATTAGGCACCTAAGTATACTACATATTAAGTGAACATTCTGATCGCACCTCAATCGTTGAAGAAATATTCAGGATTATGACATTATAAGCCTTATCTATTTTGAAGCTGCATTGCGCAAATCATTGAAACTTAGAAATACAGCTCTAAACCGAAAGTCTGGGTAGGTCATTCCGCCTAGTAAAGATAGCTATATGATTCGTAAATTGAGATTTTGTATATGGGAATACGATCATAGGGCAGAACAATCCTGCAGTACAAAAACTTTTGAAAAAGACAATTGATTGCTATTAACATTGACTGTAAGAATTAGGACCGCCCTGTTCTCGACTTCTCACTTTTCACTTACCTGATGAGTGCAAACAACACGAAACCGGTGGTGTGGTGTGTATGTGATGGAAATGCATGCAAAAGAGCTATTTTGTTCTGGGTCATGGGTTCAAACCATATCTACTTGAGTAAGGGCTCATGTGGTCGAATAGCAACCTTATCCAATAGTGCTTTTACAACAAAAACTTTCTAAACGACGCAAAAAGCGTCAAACCAGCATGCAACTTCATTTGGACGAAAGCTACAAGCGTGAACAGTTGTGAAGGCTGAACTTTAGCGAAAGTATTTCTTTGAACGCAAATGGCATGTATCGATTCTTCAGTTTTAGTTGTTGCATCAATAACTTGTTGCCAGTAAAACTATTCGTCGGAACTTGTGCTGCACATGCCCCATTCTCCAAGACACTTTACGATACTTGTTTCAAATTGTCGCGTCTACTTGAAATCATTATATGCGCTAGATTTAAGATTTTCAGCAAAGTTTACATTGTGAATCATTTATGTTATATAACAAAAAGTAATAGATGTATACATGTATGTCAATGAACTAATATCAAGATCTAGCTAGCGATCAGCACAAACAACGTATTTCCAATTCATTCAAATCAACTGAATTCCGTTATATATTCGGTGAAGTGGATATCGGCCAAGGTCATTCCTAGGTCTATGCACTGATGTGATTCGTCTACAATGCAAGATACTTAGGCAAGAATGTCTACCCGCCACAATCAAATTGGCTTGTTGTTATATTGAGCTGATTAGTTGAACCTAAAGCAGCTTTAATTTCAGCATACCAGTAACTGTACTGCGTTCTTACTTTTCGCTTACACACCCAAGCACGTAATAAAATGTGGTTTATACAACCGTGAAAAAATTGATGTTCTTTGTGTACTGATGCATGCCGACAATGTGTGCGTTGGGGGAGAGAAACGAGGTCACTCATATTAGGCTGAACTGTGCACATTATTTTTATACAAGGCGAAAGAAGTGCGCTAGTAATTAGAAGGACCATTGATGGCTCATTTACAGACAAATGTATTTGTGAACTTTGCAAATTCAGAACAGTGTTTTGTGGAGTCAGAAGATTCATATAGAATGGTCAGATGACTACATATGCTTCTTGTAAAAAGAGCATACTTTGGTTGTACCAGAAAACGACTATTTTCCATCAAGTACGTTAGGGTTATATCCATGTTTCATGGGTTGAGGATTTGAGAACGCTTCCTCAAAGCGTCTGTTGGAGTGTACCGGATTTGGTCGCCAACTTGGAAGCATCAAATCAGATTCCAGTTCTGTTGACGGCAGCCTTAACTCTAAACATTCAACTGAATCCTGCTTTTCATTTTGTAAAATATGCCATCAATTTCTTGGACAATTTACCTCCGGTCGATTTTTCTTTACAAACGCCATAATGAATTTCTGTTCATTTGCGCATTCAAATATGCTTAATAGTAGCCCTGGGGTCATGTTAGACAATGAAGAAAGTCTTTCCTCGTTACTCAATGTAAATGCAACCATCATCTTTTACTCAAGGAGCCTGACTATTTTGTATCAAACGTGTCCTAAGTTATGCTCTTTCAATAAACACATTTGTTCATAAGCGTATGATGAGATCTTGGGGAATGTAATCGTCACTTGAAACCGATCAAATTCTTGAATACATAATTTCTATATTGATATTATCATTTTTGAAAGTAGTAGTGAGTAGTAGAAGTGTTTAAAAGCACATTAGATTTAGAGGCAGATGACTAAAGAGTGCTGTCTACTGTAGTGAGAAAACACACGATGAAAGTTATTATATTCATTAGCGTGCATTATACATACCGTAAACAATACATGTATACACCTTTGATTCTTTTCCAGCAGATCTAATTCATCGCGTTGTCTTTGCGGAACCTCTCTCACGTAAGTCTTATGAGCATAAACGTGTGGAACACTGGCCCTTCTTTTTTCGTCATGGAAAACCGTCTGTTGACGGCTTGTTTCTTCGTGGTGTTCTTGCAAATGTGGTTAGTACATCTATAAACTCAATCACTGGATTGCTCAGCTTTGCGCGGTCTGCATTCAGGTGTAAAAGTATGAACATTCCAATCCTTGACATGTATCACAACATAAAACTGTTGGCGCTAAAAACGAAATCTTTTAAAATATAAATTTACAGCTTATTCGTTTGAGCCTTTTTCCTACATATTCGTTTGCTTCGATTATCCATACAAACCTTTGCTGATGCAAAATATGTTTTAAAGTCGGAATTTTTGAAACGGCGTCTGACTACTTATTATTTTAAAAACGTGGTGTGATAAGAATAACGAGCAAAAATTGAGTGTGTTGCAAATTGGCTTTAACGGAATTTGTTTCACTTGGAATCTTTTGCCTGAGGAAATCACATGCTAGGAATGTGTTGGGGTTTTCGCTTCCAAACTGGATGAGTATATGACGAACCCTGTGGTATGTGCTTGCCCCTATTGATTTTTGAGAGATTTTCTATTCTTACTTGATATACCTCGTCATCCTATGTTTATTGTCAAGTTTAGCTTTTCTGAGTTTTTGACCAACTTGAAATTGTATATATTTTATGTATCTGCTACTAATGAGTAGTACGCAATAATAAAATCCCAAAATGTCCTAGGAAATTTCTAATCGTAAGATTTTAGTTCAGATTACGAAGGAATTACACTACCAGTTCGCCATCGATAAAACTTACAAGGTAGATCAACATGTAGCAGAGATGGGGCTCAAAGCCATGATACATATTTAAATATTTGATTTCTGAGTAAATCAGTTTCGCTGAACGTGACAACAAAAAATTGTCTCATTTTTATTTCTTGTCGACGTACTGAACGTTCTTAACCCTTAACTGCCTGAATTATTTTACAAGCGTCACCTCATTTCCGAAGTTTATTGACAACTGGCGCGCCGCATGGCTCAGCCGTCTCAACCGCGTATCAAACGAGAGCAGAACTTGTGCCGAATCCGATACTCCCGCCATACGGAAGTGATCTGTCTTATTTATCCTATCATAAAACTTAAAATTTTGTGTACCGAATTTGACCCATTCGACTGTTGAGGGTTATTAGCTAACAGAGATTGGTGCTGCCAATGGGTTATCTGATTTTCATTGATTCACAATTTATTCCAAGAATTTTTCTGATAAATTACCCACAAATGTTATCCATAAACACTATTTGTTTTCTGAGCATTGCGCATTTTTCAAGTAGACAAATTCGAAAGAAATTCATTCTAGGGCCGTTTCGGAAAATACAAAGTATTTTAATTACGAAACACGCATAGTTACCAACTGTGTGTATAAGTGGATCGGAGATTAAGGACATTTTCTGATCATAACTTGCTTTTATATCCGATAAGCATCCATGAAAATTAGTTTTGAAAACCCATATTCGAAATAAACAGGATGAATTTTAAAAGTGAAATTTCTTTCATTAAATATGGCTGCATAAAAAACGATGTTTCGAGAAAATAGTCCATGAATTGAAGTTGAAGCGGTTGCCAGAAGATTTCTTGCATTCCATCTGGGGTTCCAATGATATTAGGTGACAAATAGTCTGCAAGACAGAAATACATCCAACCAGTTGATTTTCCGTAACTCAGTGATTTTCACATGATTTTATTTTTCATTCAGATCCTCATTCACCGAATGAGCAGATATTTCTCTTCACGTACATCAAAAGTCAACCGATTTGGCAAACTCTACGTTTTTGGAATGCATGCTTTTTCCAATCGCTCCAAGAAGCTCGTGCGAAAATATCGAAAGATCACAAGTACGCTATTTGCGTTTGTATACACACGTGAAATATTTAGCCACCAAAATTAATCAAATGTAATCATGTTCTATTATTTAACATACTTTCGTTTTTTTTCGAAACCAATTTATCAAATACCTCGTAATGATTTGTTGGTTTAAGTGAATCAAATGTAGACAAAGTTATGCTTGAATGCCACTGTTACATAGGGTTTTAACTTTGTTTACCACTTATCCACTGTTTCAAGGCTCACTGAACCTAATCTTACTGCCTCCACCTGATGACTGCAAACAACCAGAAACCGGTAGTGGTGTGTAAGTGCGGGGATGTGAGCAACATATTACTCTGAATCGGTTACAATTTGAGCAGTTACTTAAAGTTTATCAAAATTAAACACTTGCTTTTTTCCAATCAAATAATTGGAATGCCTGCTTGTTTGTAAAAGTTGGCGAACCGCTAATTTTGAAAATGTGAACAAGTCATGCTAGAATCAGCCGTTCACTGTTCAACACAAATATGTATATCTCAAAAACTATTTAACCGTGTTTATCAGATCGACAGACTGTCCCGGGTTTGGGTCTCCATCAAGAGAGAGGATATCCATTGCTGATAAACTCAAACGAGAGTGAAATTCAGGTCTTGGTGCTTCAAATTTTAACTGTTATAATCAACTTGACGAATATTTTCGAAGGAATTGGTACTCACGAATCATGAAACAAAGTCTCAACAACTCACAACTCGTCGTGTTTAGCTTGACGTTTTGATGCTCTGACACACTATAATCACTCTAAATGTGATATTTTCTTTCAACAGACCACCGAAATCCACGGAGCAACTGGCGTATGAACAAATACAGTGAGTTTAAACACCCTCAATATAATATGAAATTAATATTAACAAAGTAGAATAATTCTCAATTGCTTTGCCTTAAGTGATAGTTGGTTGAGTTATGGGATTTACTCTGAAAGTTGAATACACGATATTGGGAACGTCGTATTAAAATTTAACTGTCTAACTAGAAATCAATTCTGACTGTTATATTTTCAGCGGAACCTGCTTTACAAGGGTTCAAAAAAGTCTACGAAATCCATATAGTAAGAGTTGTCCCAACGAGTGATTCTCGTCGCCAACTTAAAACGCGCGTTACGTGATAATGTCATTAATAGTTTATGCGAAACGGTTTCATATATGAATGGATTAGCTCGCGAAACGGTTGTGCGTGTGTGAAAAAGTGCTATTATATCAAGAAAGATGAGATGAAATACGAAATGTTGTGAACACAAACACTGAGATCTAAATGCAATGAAACTGAAACGGAAGGCGTAAACAGAAAGCACATGAGACAACAGTTAGCTAACATATTCAAGTATTTTTTAAGTAAAGGATCGTTGTTGCATTGAAGATTTAACTCGATGAATGTCGGGAAAGAGGGTACTTCATGGAGCTCCGAGTTTCTAACAAGAATATATCATTTTTGATATGTAAAATGCATGCGCTCCTTTATTACCTAGAATGTGTTCATGAACGCCAAGTTTCAAAAGTCATCTGCTGACGGGTAAGATTATATTAGTAAGTTAAGAAGAAGTTGAAATTAGAAATCGCCAGTGTGGTGCACATTGGGTGAGCGACAATTTACTCATTTCTTTCGGAGTTTGTTTTATTGCCACGAAAAGTCTTTTGTGCTGATGGCTCTCATACTCCATCAAATTGCATGTTCCTTGCCTCAAACGCAGTGAGAAGTTTGTTCTTAACAAGTGAAGTGTGCTGTATAAGCGTTGGTTTGTAATCAATCAATTTAGAATAATATTAAATAAACGGTCACGCGCAGAAAGTGGTTCGCACTAAGATCCATGATAGGTTTACATAGGCCAGGTAATATTTCATAACATGATGTATCGATTGAAAACTTTTGCATAGAAAATTATGTTGAATGTGTCTTCGTACAAAATCTTATGTTCATCCTTTAAATGTTAGCGCAAACACACAATAATTCACAACAATCCAACTGAATTTATTAACTTGTAATTTCATTACCTAATGCAAGACTGCTATGTTTAGCTATGTGAACAATTTCGATGTATTTTAGAGCTTCTTGTCAGCTGATGTATTCGAAAACTTGTACGGCTATCGACGATACTGGTGCCAAGATTATAAACAAAATGTAGATGTTGTTCACATGCAATTGCGTTCGCATATCGTATTGATCAGCAAAAAATGATTATTCGCGCGTGTTTTTAGCAAACAGCCCTGACGATGGCAAACAGCCTGAAAATGGTAGTGGTGTGTAAGGGATGGGGATGTGAGCACCACAATACTTTACACCCCATGACCAATTCTGTATCGTTCGCAAGAAAGCGATAGGGACAGTAGTATGAACATCGTGTTGAGTTGAAACAGTCGAGGAATGATAAATGTAGGTTAACACTTCGAAGTTAATGTTGATGAAGTCAAGAAAAAATTACCGTTTTAATCAAACAAATAGAAAATGCAAATCAACTGTGGCGAAGCAGATGGGCTTAAAAGGATTGTTCTAATTTGAACGCAAACCAAGTAAAATGCAGCACAACATCAAACAAAAACACTATAAAGTCAATCAGTCGCTAACGAAGTATTGTGCATCATTGCGAAATACCCGAATATGTGTCTAGAGTGAGGGCTACCCATTTACATTATCACCTGAAACTGTTGAGTGTAAGTAAGACCGATAACTGAAAGCTAGTGAATGAACATTAGTTTTAGTGTATGTACATCTACCAATAGAATTTGAGGTTGATAAACAATATTCGGGGGAGTATGGAATGCTCTATAACTAATCACGAACAGCTAGCACACACTGATGGAAGTAGTCCGGAGTTAATTTTCAAGGGATAAGCCGCGTTTTTTGGTGTAGTTACTCGGATCAATAATTACACACGTGAGTTCACCCTTAGCACATGTCCAAACCACCGTCAATGCCACTACCCACGCACAAACGTTATGGCTTTACCCTCTTCCCATTGGTGCGATTGTCTGAGCGGCCTTGACCGCATACTTGCTACGTTGTACCCACGTTCTGGCATGCGGGTTCTGGTTTGGGTATCACTTCAGTTGACGACGGGATGGAATCCGAGTTCAGCGAAAATCCACTAGCAGACACAATATGACGAAGCTGAAATGAAGCCATCTGATGCTTCAATGGCGGTATTCTTAATAAATATGCAATCAATGTTAGACGAACCAGGTGAGAAAAACTGTTTCGTGAGGGGTTTTTATAAACTATTCGCCCAATTTTGGTTTTACAGCTACTCGCAAAACACTTTACGGCAGCACATTTTAGCCAGTTTTGTAATGCACCACAGTAATACACAGTCCACAGTTCAAGTAGAACAATTCCACACTTGTTAAAGGGGAAGCTGTTATTCAAGGTAATTCAAGGTTTCAATGGTCTAAATTTACGCCAGGGCAGTTCAAAGTGGAGAACTAGCTGTTGCCCATGCAGCAAGTGCTCCCTCTTCACGGCACCACCGGAACCAAAGGAACAGCTATGCTGATACGTTTGGACAACGATGCCGTCGCAGGAGCTGGCAGGACGAAGTTGAATACACTTCGGACTGCCTAACGGGACTCCGGCTCCGGATTTTTCCTCGAGGTTGACTCCTGAAGCCTTTTCCATGATTGGATATAGTCACAAGACAGTGGAGGTTTGAGATAAGGGTTTCCCTTCCCGCCTTCATGGACTTACGAGCTTCACCTGCCCGAAGCATGCTGGTTTTGAGGCGCCAGTCAGCCGCACAGACTGTGACACAGATCATTCACTGGTCTGTGCAAAACTGAAGCTTTCCGACACGAGATTTCACCGCACCAAATTGTCTGGTAAGCCTAGGATTGACGTCATCCGCATGTGCGAACCTAATCTAGCTGCGCGATTTGCAAAAGCCTTCACAGCCGAGTTCAGCAAGACAACCTTACTTGAATCGGCTTCAGAAAACTGGGAATCGACTAAAAGCTGCATATGCCGAGTCGCACTTTCCACTTTCGGTCCGAAGAAAGCTCGAACGAGCGACTGGTTCGAAGCAAAAGCTTCTGAGATGACTGCTGTGTTGGATGAGAAACGGTCAGCATTCTTGAGGTTCAAAGGTATGCCAACAGATGAAAACCTACGACTTTTAAGAGCAGCCAGAAATAAGGCCCAACAGACTGCAAGGCGATGTGCAAATGACTACTGGACAGAAATTAGCATTAGTATCCAAAAAGCTGCAGATACTGGAAAGTTTCACGGCATGTATGATGGGATCAAGAGAGCCATTGGTCCAAACAAACTTAAAACGGCTCCCATTAAGTCTGCATCTGGTGACCCGATTGTGGACAAAACTCAGCAGATGGAAAGATTGGTAGAGAACTTCTCCTATCTCTACTCTAGGGACAGTACGGTTTTACCACATGTATTTGAAAATGTCGAGCGGTTGCCGACTATTGAATATCTAGATACTCCCCCTACTGTTTATGAGCTCAATAAAGCAATCGACCGCTTAGCGAATGGGGAGGCCCCTGGCGACGACGGAATTCCACCTGAGCTCATCAAATGCGGTAAAGCAGCATTATTACAACCGCTTCACCATTTGCTTCTTCAGTGCTGGCAGGAGGAGTGTGTCCCACAAGAGATGCGTGACACAAAGATCATCACGCTATTCAAGAATAAAGGAGATAGAGGTGAATGCAACAATTACAGAGAAATCTCCCTTCTGAATGTTGTAGGCAAATTATTTGCTAAAGTCTGACAGATCCGGCTGCAAGTTTTAGCTGATAGAATTTACTCCGAATCTCAATGTGGCTTCCGCAAGGGAAGATCAACCGTTGACATGATCTTCTCCCTGAGACAACTTCAAGAAAAGTGTCGGGAACAGCGTATGCCATTATACGCTGTTTTTATTGATTTAACGAAGGCATTCGACTACATCAGCAGGGAGGGTCTTTTCAAAATGCTTGATTTGATAGGCTGCCCCCCAAGACTGCTAAAGCTCGTTATTTCGTTCCACTCAGGCATGAAGGGCTCAGTCCATTTTAACGGTTTCAGCTCAGAAGCCTTTTAAATTTGCCGAGGCGTCAAAACAAGGGTGTGTTCTTGCTCCCCCGCTGTTCGGCATTTTCTTTGCTCCGCTTGTGAAGCTCGCTTTCAGGACGAGAACAGAATGTATTTACCTACGCACGCGAAGTGATAGCAAGCTTTTTAACCTAAACCGGTTGAGAGCACAAACCAAGACACGAAATGTGCTAATCCGTTACCTGCTGTTTGCCGACGATGCAACCTTTATTGCTCACTCCCAAGATCACCTCCAGTCTCTAATGGAATGTTTTTCGTCGGCATGCAAAGACTTTGGTCTAACAATCAGCATGAGCATGACCAAAGTCCTTGGCCAAGGGACTGTATCGCCTCCCATCATAACTGTTGGAAACTGTCAGCTTGAATCAGTACATCAGTTCACATACCTTGGTTTAATCATTGCGGATAACCTCTCGCTAGACACGGAGATTGATACGCGGATTGGCAGAGCAACTGTCATTCTGTCCCATTTGAACTCTCGTGTTTGGAGTAACCGCAAACTGACTGTAAAGACGAAGATGACGGTCTACAGCGCTTGCGTACTAAATGCTTTACTGCACGGCAGTGAAACCTGGACAACCCACGCAAGACACGAACGGAAGCTGAATGCTTTCCATCTACGAAGCATCCGACGTATCTTGAACATATCGCGGATGGACAGAGTGACTAATGCTGAAGTGCTTTCAAAAGCTGGTCTACAGAGCATGTTCACTCTATTGCGACAGCGCCGCCTGCGCTGGCTTGGTCATGTCTATAGAATGGAAAATGGTCGTATTCCGAAAGATCTACTCTATGGTGAGTTGCAACTAGGAAGTCGACCATTGGGCAGACCGCACTTGCGGTACAAAGACGTTTGCAAAAGAGATATGAAAGCTCTTGGCATTGACCCGGCGAGTTGAAAACAACTTGCTCTTGGCCGCTCACATTGGAGGCACTGTATAAAGCGTCGTCTGCAAGCTGGGGAGGAGCAGATACAGCTCTTGGCGGCTGAACGCAGATCACGCCGCCGACGTGCAACTGACGCAATACAACCGAGTTCTCACTATCGTTGCCAGCGCTGCGGCAGAGATTGTTCCTCCCGAATCGGACTGTTTGGTCACTCAAAAAGCTGCAAAACTTGAACATTCACGCGTTTGTGATGTACATCCATTTCGACATCGACCGAAGGAGGCCAACAACAACAACAATGGTCTAAAAAGCAACAAGCTTACCAACAACCATAGGATGGTACAAATTAAAATTGAAGTGAATAAACAATATAAGGAAATAGATTAAAAATTACATAAATGTTCTGGAAACGAATAATGCAATAAAAATTCGTCTAATTTCGTTTTAAAGTCATGCAAGCTAGTGGCGTGAGCAACGGTTGAAGGCAAACTGTTACAAATAAAACAGACACGGACAGAGTAAAAATACCTTCTACTGTTCAGGCGGGAATGGGGTACGACCAGCACATATTCATGGATCCGATAATTCTTCGTATCCCTTCGCGTGAATAAATACGGTAAGGGATGGTTCGGAGTATGGAATATTTTGTAGAGTAAGATAAGGTCTCCTCTGATTCGTCGATAGAGAAAATCGACCAGATTCATTTGAGCTATCCTTTCTTTATATGGTTTGTTTCGGATGCTGAGAACTAGTTTCGTTGAGCGCTGATAGATTCGCTGCATAAGTTTCACATCCCTCTTGAGCCACGGAGACCATGACTGCACACCGTATTCCATGACTGGCCTCAAGTATGTATTAATGATCCTTGGGAATATCTTGGGCGAAAATTTCCCAAACACGCGTTTGAGTAGATTTAGAACACGTGTTGCTTTTTTAAAGGCACTGTTAGTTTGGAGTGATGTTTTTAAACTGGAGCATATCCAGACACCTAAATCTTTTTCTTTACTGCAATTTTCAAGGACATGCGAACCTATGTGATATGTGAACTATACTCGATTTCCCACATTCATGATCCTGCATTTGTTGAAGTTAAACTACAGTTTGTACTTCAACGACTAACTGTGAAGCGTATCAAGATCCTGTTGTAATAACAGACAGTCTGCTGGATTACAAATGCTGCGCTATATCTTTATGTCGTCCGCAAATAACGAACTGTTACATCGAACAATTTCCGGTACTTCATTGACATAAACCAGAAAGAAGATCGACCCAATGACTGAACCTTGGGGAACTTCGCTAGTTGCTGCGATTGGTTTGGATAATGCACCATCAACACGTACCTGGTTAGTGCGATTTGTTAGGTAGTCATTTAGCCAATTCAGCAACTTTCCAGTGATACCAAGCATTTCAAGCTTCTGCAGTAGTAGGGAATGGTCAACACGATCGAATGCTTTTGAAATATCTAAGTAGAACGTGTGTATTGCTTGTCCTTTATCTACCGATTTTGTCCAATCATCTAGCGTTACCTGTAAACTAGACAAACAGGAATAATTTCGTCTAAATCCATGGTGGTTCCTCGAAAGCAACTGATTATTCTCGAAATGTTTCATTAGATCGTCAACAATGAGTCGCTCAAGTAATTTTGAAACCACAGGTAACAGAGTAACGGGTCGGCAATTAGAAACATCGGAGCGATTTCCACCTTTGTAAATAGGAGAAATTATTCCGCGTTTCCAATCTGTAGGAATCACTCCGCTTGCCAGCTTGCTCGAACACGTAAGTGAGTGGTTTGTATAGCAAGCTCGCAAATTGCTTCAATATTTTCGGGGTAATTCCATCGGCCCCAGGAGACTTTCCGATTTTAAAATTAAATAAAACTTGAAGGACGCGTTTCGAAGTGACACTTATTTCACTTAAGGCAATCGTGTTTGAAAGTGTTGGATTTTGGGTGTTTACTGCATGTTCTATCGGGTTGAATACCGATGAATAAAACGTGGCTAAAGCATCAGCAGCTTCTGCTGCAGTTGTTGTTGGTCCAGCTGATGTGTTCGCGGGCGCTACTCCGGGTTTCACCTTAGCTTGATCGTTAACCATACGATAAAGTATTTTGGGGTTTCGCTCAATCATGCTTGATATTACTTCTTGGAAGCACAACTTGTCTTGGATGACAAATTTGTTTACTTTGTTCCGCAGTTAACGGAATGTTTCCCAGGTCTCGGATGATGGGTTTTTTCGATGGTGTCGCCAAGCAATGTTTCGTACAGCTAACCACTTATGAGTTCGGCTTCTTAGTTTAAATTCAAATTTTTCTCGTGAGTTCCTGAGGACAAACTCAGAGCTCACTTCGATTGAACTTTTGAGATTAGATATTAGTCATATCCAAAACTCATCTACGTTGCTGGTTTCCGGTTGGCAGTTAAACGTGTTTTTCAGAGCATCAGTCAACACAGTCTTCGCCGTTAGCTACTCGGACTGAGCACTAGAGTGTATCCAGTAACACGATGTCTGGATCCGTAATCTCACGGCACAGAAGGGTTTGCTTATAATACAAAGCTACTCCTCCTCCTCTGGTTTCACGGTCATGACGAATAAGTGACATTCCTGGTAATTCTAGTTCACTATTTGTTTGGTGAGTTTGTAGCAACGTTTCTGTTACGGCGATGATGTCAGGTGAACATCTCAAAAAAACTGCACGCAGTTCACCGATTTTGTTTCCTAGACATTGTGCGTTGGTGTAGATGCATTTCATAGTTGTTTTCTCAACAAGGATGGTGTGTGTGGAAGGAGGTTAGCGGAGTGCATAATATCTGTTAGGCCGACTCCTCCAGAGTCGGCATCTGAAGGTTTTTGGCGTGCAAGGATGATTGATTGTTTTAAGATTGTACTGTTGGAATACAGTGATCTATGGTATCGGCTGAATTCTTTTCTGACACGTCAACTACTTATTAACTTGGTAGTGTTTCTATTGAACTTCGTGGTGCATCTATCTTTCCAATGTGAAGCTTCAATGCGCTTAGTCTAATTTCTCGCGGGATTTGTCTGCGGCCATTTTCCCAACGAGTTTTGACCGTGTTCAACATATCTTTGCGCAAAAACGTTATTTTAAGGGGCTTAGGACCGATGCCCTTATAATTCGTAGATTTGGGGATGAAGAACGTGTCCGTCACAGCTACGTCATGCAAGTCAAGTATATCACTGAGGAATCGCCATTGCTTTATCAGTCGCTTCTGTAGTGAACTGCTTCCACTTTGTAACTTCGTATTTTGTACATGCAATTTTTGGCCTTGTATAGTTATTCGTTTTTTTTGGTCATGCACACTTCATCTGTATCAATGCTTGTACAATATACTTTTTGGCGGTCAATACAATTTCGAACTCG
This sequence comes from Atriophallophorus winterbourni, assembly GCA_013407085.1. Lineage (NCBI taxonomy): Eukaryota > Metazoa > Platyhelminthes > Trematoda > Plagiorchiida > Microphallidae > Atriophallophorus > Atriophallophorus winterbourni. The sequence goes on from JACCGJ010017681.1 coordinate 72,529, forward strand.
GACTCTGTCTTCTTCCGTGGTTGCGAAGTCTGTGTGCGCCACTCTGTGCTGGAACTGTGATTAACGGAATCTCCAACATTTTAGCGCCTTCTGCACCTTGGATTCCATTTCTTGGATTTTCCTGTGTGGATTACGTCGCTATCGTTGGACGTTACGGATCTTTATTTGGACATTTGCTCTCTTGGTCTTTCAGTGAGTTCTTTCCATTTTTGCCATTTTGTTTGTAGTGCTAGACTCTTATTTTCGGTCCACTACATAATTGGTGAGCCCGTCTACTACCGCAATTTTTTTTCATTTAAGATAAATTCGTATTTGTAAATTTTTGGCTTATATTTTGGAATACTCACTTAACACCCCACCATGAGCGATTTTTCCATAAGTAAAGTTTCCACAATCCTACAATCACAACATATTCCATGCACATTACCGGCTTTAGTCTTTTCTAATCTCCCTCTTTGGTTCGGCCAAATTGAAGCTATCTTTCGTATATATGGCATCACCGATGAATCTATTATGTATTCTCATGTGGTGACCCTGCTGCCTCTCGACGTAGCTGAACAAGTCAGTGATGTTATTTATGCTATGCCTCAGATCAAACCATACGAAAAGCTCAAATCCGCTCTAATAAACCGAATTGGTTTTTCTGAGCAAGAGAAGCTCAACGTCCTCTTTTCGAAAATGGCTCTTGGTGATAAAAAGCCATCTCAGCTTCTTCGCCAGATGAAAGAGCTACTTGGAGACAAAAGGATTGAGGAGAGCATTTTAACACAGTTGTGGTTTAAAAACCTCCCAACTGACATTTGCTTGCTGGTTTGATTACTTACGTATCATTAGACGAACTAGCACAAGCGGCTGACAAAATGCTCGAAGCAAAAGAAGCCGAACAAATTACGGTTGATTCCGCACACATCAATTCGCCCTGTCCATGTTCGGAATTAAAAGAACAAGTCGCTGAACTAACTCTTGCGGCGAACTCTCTTTCGTCAAAATCTCCCAACCCACCTCGCTCAAAATCTAAATCTCGACCATCGAAAAGCCCTGAGCGCGTATGTTGGTACCACAAGAGATATGGGGATAAAGCCTCAAAATGCACCTCTCCGTGTTCAAAAACCGTCAAAATCAAGGGTCAATCAGTTACGGCGACTACTGTTCCCGGCCTACCAAACCCGAGTCGCCTATTCTATGTTACAGACAAATCGAGTGGTCCGCGTTTTCTAGTCGATACTGGCGCTGAAATTAGCGTCATACCTCCAACATCCAGCACCTCCAAACCGTCGTCCTACACTCTTCAAGCGGCAAATGGCACTCGTATTAACACTTTCGGCCAACGCCTGCTAACCCTCAACTTAGGACTAAGACGCAGTTTTCCATGGGTGTTTCTCATCGCGGAGGTAAATTGCCCAATAATCGGCATCGACTTTCTGTCCCACTTCGGTCTAGCCGTCGAAGTAAAACAGCGAAGATTAGTAGATACGAAAACCTCTTTACAGGTCTTAGGTATCACTACTAAAGCCATTTCCTCCGGCATCAA